>JAAXYW010001404.1:0-21810 GCA_036851895.1 Orthonychiurus folsomi | reverse complement strand
TGACCTCCTTGAGCTTGGACCGCCCTGATTGGATCCATGACGATAGGATCATCAATTTGATAAGTGGCCCCCCATGTTGGCTTGCACCCCTCGAATCCACCCAAAGCAAAAGCTAAGTGCCAGTCTAGAGCAAATGATTAATTTCATTTGAGTTGCCATGTTTAAATTTTTATACAAATTGCATGCAAATGTTAAAACTTTGAACATTGAATATAAGGAAATTCACCTTTCTGCCCGGACAGAACTGAAAGGAACTGAAGATCGGTTCGTTCCCTTAGAAAAGTGTCGTAGTAAGGAGCAAACTTTGGTCCTACATAAAATTTTAAAAACAAATACAATTTTTAATTACGCCCAATATTACAGATTTCAAATCACATCTCAAGCTTAAATATTTTTATAAGTCTGACCTGCTGATGATGACAGATGAACCAAAAGCAAAACAACGGAAACGACAAAGAATTTAGAACTCATAGTTTTTTTTTGAATACAGGTCGCCTATTATTGGAACTCTGCCTTTGTATCCAATCAAAGTTGAACTGATCACTTAAAATTGACAAGTGTACTTTTAATGATAAACATTCTGTTCCCAATCAAGTGAGCAGAGTACATGTAGAAGGACCACGCTCTATTCACGTTTACATGAGGAGATTCGGGCTGGAATAATCATTTGCTTGCAGATTAAAATTGCTGGCTGTCGAACCGATTAAGTGCTCTAAAAAAATTTCACTCAAATGTGTTGAAGTGCATCAAAATTAACATTTGTAATGCATTAAACACTTCAGACAAGAATTTGTCAACTGCTATGGTGGATTAATTACCCGCAGTAGGCAGCAGCAGAGTTACATCACCTGATAGAACCGGATCCAGATTGCATTCCATATCAAATCAAAATGGCAATTTAGATATTTGTATGCGCATATTCTATTTTGGTTCACTTACTACATTTAACGTAAAGAGTAAGAGTAGTTGTTCTCTAATCAGAGAGTGCATAAAAATACGCTGCTGCGAAAATAATAATGTCCACACTTGGGATTAACTAAACAAGAACTTCCTTAGCTCAAAGTTGTTGAGACAATTGGATTTCTATTAAACTAGAAATTAATTCTCCAAGTTTATGGCTATCCTATCAAAGCGGCTACTACTAGTGAAACCCATTTATTTAATTGCTTCGTTTATTATATGCTAAGAATTTATACGCCATTCCAATAAATTTGGAGCTGTATGAAACATAAATATTGACTTTAATTAATTTCCAAATCCTTGAAAAATCCTTGTGAACTCAAATTCCTATCTGGAATGGAATGGAATCTGGCAACTCCGCTGCAAGTTGGACCCACACTATTATTGCAGCCTGCACATAGTATTTAATTACAGGGTGTTCAACAAATAAAAAAATTCAAAAATTCCAAAAGAACTAAACCGCCATTATCTCGCTCTAATGACCAGAATGCCAAAAGTCCGATTAGATATGCATTTGCCCAATCAACCCAAAAAAAATTTCGCATGAAGAATTTCAAATTTCTGTTCATTAAAGTTCCTACCAATCATTGGCGTAATTCCGAGCATTTGAGCTTCGCGTCAGATTTCTTAGGCCAAATCATCTTCATTTGCCCAAGAGCGGATAGTCCGACATTAATAACAGCATCTCCATAATCTGGACTGATTGTGCCAAATTCCATTGCCTGACATTGTGAACATATTAATTCTGGAGGTGAAACTTTTGTACACAGGACAGCAAGTTCGGTCCATACCATGGCTTTCACAATGTCAACCCTGACTCTGTTTTCCTTTGCATTCAGGTTGAGGAGACCCACTCCAAGAAAAGGAGGGAGACCGTAACCTTCTCCTAGAACCATAAGAGTGAAAGTGACGGAAACGGCAAGGCCAAAGCCCGATTCATTACATCCAAATTTACAGGGACCTCAACATCCACGTCAATATGATTTCTACCAACAATGTCCAGGACGATTTTATACCCATTTGCCAAATCGTACACTGATGTTCCAAATATGGACCTAGCGCACCCCTAAATTGCAGAATTGGAGATTTTAAGTATAGTCATATACGTTGTATGCGATGAAAAATAATTTCTAAAGCTTGCTTACCAAATGCGATAATCATTTGTCCACGTTTAGCCTGGCCATCTCTAATTGGGTCAAATATTAAGGAATCATTAATAACATACTGTCCACCCCAAGTTGGTTAACATCCCTCGTGACCTCCTAGTGAAAAGGCTAGACGGAAATCGAGTTGCGTGGTTTTTTCGGCAAATGTTCGCAAATCCGTACGACCGTCCAGAAACGTAACGTAAGCAGGAGCGAACTTGTGGCCTATAATTTAATATAAGAATAAATAATAAATTTTGAACAGTATTTTTCATAATAATTACATCCAGCCGAAATTTATTGTATCATAAATCCAAGTTGTAAGAAAGAGATGACCCATGATGTTGATTACACTGCGTATATCTGTTTGAATAATAAATCTTTATTCCAAAAAGATTTCATCTTTCCATAAAAGTGTCAGTCAGTAAGATGGCGGCGGTGCTCAATGTATAGCACTGTCGCAATGTACACGTTTTGAATAAATTTGGACTTGGACTTGGACTTGGAAAACTTTTATTAAGGTCACTTCGTAGCATTCCTCACAACAATACGAATAAAATCACATTGATACATCTGTAAGTGCTCGAAATTCCATTAATGTCAATGGCTCTTGAATTCTGGAATCATATTGTGAATTGCTACAATACATGTAATGCAACTTAATCATCTCACTTGTTTGGAGCATTCCTAATTTGGGTCCCGGGAAATATCCTATTTCAATATCTAGCGTTGTCCTCAAGAACCGAGCAATTTGGTTAGTGATCGCTCCCATCCATGGCAAAATTATTCGTTTTCGGATTTCCTTTTTTCTTACGGGTTGCTTAACCTTTTCTTGTACAATGCGGAGTCTTTTTTCTAAAAAAGTTAAAATAAAATAATGTCAATGGCTCTTGAATTCTGGAATCATATTGTGAATTGCTACAATACATGCAATGCAACATAATCATCTCACTCGTTTGGAGCAAACAAGATTGCTTAGTTTGTTGGAGTGTTGATTAATGAGAATACTGGATCAAGTTAACAAAACCATATTTTTCCACTACAAGTTGCAAATGAGCAAATGACGATGCTTAGGTTGCGCTGTTGCGCACAATTACGCAATACAATGCAAATGCATCCTATACCTCCGCTAAACAATATGCATTACGATATGTTACCTAATTTAGTAGTATAGAAATTTAATCTTCTCATTATTATAGTGACTTTTTTTAAATTCTTAGATTGATCAAAAATATTTTGGAAATTACTAAAGCTCCATTCAGTGATTTTTGTGTTTAGAGACATAAGAGTTAACGCTGTTTTAGGTGAGAGCCAAATTGGTTACAGATTGGTTATGTGTTGACTGCTAAAATGAATGTTTCCCAAACATATGGATTTCCTGCTTCAAGAAGAAATTAAATAATTTCCCCTCCACCTATTAGCATGCACGTCTTACAGCGCGACCTCGAATCACAGTAAAGAACGATCTGAAGCTTTCCCTTTTGAATTTTGCATTATTTATTATTAACTTATCACTTAGATTAACATTGGAGCGCGGAACATGCGTTGCGCTTCCATGACTTGTATTACATTCAGATTACACCTTCAAATAGGATGTTGTAGAGTTTTCAGTTGAGTTAAGTTTGAGATGAGTACGATTGCAACAATAATAATTGCACTCCGTAACATTTACACTTATTAAGTGCGAGAATTTACGTATATTTAATTGAACCCTGAGTTTAAGTGCCATATCTGTACAGTATCCGATCCGGTGCAGTACTCGTCCTCATGAATTGATCCTGCCTTTGCCAAAACCTTAGCGGTGGTCTTGAATTTGAACTTCTTTCAGTCATAATCATACCATAATATTCTCCAGCTGAAGCATCAGCTATTGTCGTGTCATACAACTGCGGTTGTGGTGAGGGAGATTGCATTATGGATAAAGGGGTTGCCCTTTGCTTGACTACGTATCTTGGATTGTGCAAATACATTTGTTGCGCATTGGAAATTGCTGGGAATAGGGTTGGGGGTGGAAGGGGTTTAATGGGATCTGGAATCCGTCCATGGAGTACTGGACTGTGGTCCAAAAATGTTGTCCCTTGGGTCTGTGGTTGGGTTTGTCCCATTTCAACTGGATTCATGACCATGTCATTGGGGTCATCGTACTCCTCATATTCATACTGAACATCCGCAGTGGCAGTAGGCATTGACGACGGTGGAATATTTCTCATCCCAGTATTGACATTAGATACCCTATTTCCTGATCCCCGTTGAATTGGAGGTTCCACGTAACCCGTATCAATTTCCTTGAATGGTTCAAGTGTGGATTTGGCAATAGCCGGGATTCGCGGTCCAAAATGGTATTTATCAATACTCCGAACTTCCGGTGGTGCTGCATGGCGAAGAGGTATGGTCGGCCCAGACGGCCTCTGCCTCATTACATATGTGTCCTGATCATTGCTTTGCAATATTGGTATTGGATTTTCCGTTCTCATTGTTGTTGTAGTTGTTTGTGGTGATTTACGTGATTCTGGGCCAAAGAGTCTCTTCCTTTGAGTTGGTGGTGGCGGCGGTGGAGCTGTAGTCGTGGTCGTCGTCGTTGTTGTTGTTGTTGGCGGCACAAGCTTTTCCATTTCATCCTCATATTCATACAAAATTTCCCTGTCCCTCTCTCGTTCCCTTTCCCTGGGTCGAGGTCGATACCTTGGTCTCACTTCGTAGTCATCATAATCATCGTAATCGTCATACTCGACCGGACGTGGACGCGGTCTCCTGCACCGTCTTCTCCTTCCGTATCCACACCTTGGCCTGGGTCGAGGACTCGGTTGATGTCCGTAATTTTCATCCTCCTCCTCTTCAGTTTCAGATGGGAGAGGATCGTATTTACTGGTCGTCGTTTTCTGGTAAGATGGTTTTTGTTTGCTGGGTTTTTGATCTGGATTTGAATTTGAGGGCGCTGAGGATGGTGAAGGAGTGGTTGTCGTCGTGGTCATCGACTTGGGTCGTGGGGATGTGTACAAATCTTGATTTATTCGCCTCATTTTATTGGCTCCAGTTGTTGCAGTGGGAGTTTCAGTCGTGGCCTTGTAAAGTGCGTCATTCCTAAGATTAAGGATTTAATTAATTACATGTTTTCATTTTACATTCATTGATGACAAATTTTATTTAAAACCGAATTTGTGTTACCGACTGAAAAACAATCCCGAGTTGGGGCAATCAACATCCGAAACGAATTGACAAATGAATGTCCGTTGATCGAATGCGGTGTAGTTTGCACACAAGAAATCATGGCGAGTCCCGAATATGCAGTGGTGGTATAGCTGTAAATATAGACGAATACACAGTTGAGTTCATAATATTGAAATGTGCCACATTTTGATTCACGGGTTAATCAACAGATATGACTGCAAATGTCAAGCCTACAACAAAATTCAAAAATGACACTTGAATTCGTTTTATCCAACCTGTAAGTTCTTCAACCTTTCCAACCTTTCACCTTGTGTATTCTTTTCTTATAAATAATTTTTTTATAATTTCTGGGCGCGTTCCAAGGGGCCACAGAAATTGTAACTTGTACACAGATATTTGCAATAAAATATTTTACCATGTTGCATTATCATTTAACCTGAATACATATTTAGGTTAGAATCCAATATTCTAAATTATTACCTGACACTGGTGCTCGATGCTGGCGTAGAATCCATCCTTGAGTCCAGCACAAGTAAAATTAATATCAGTTGGGACTTTGTTGAAAAATGGATACGATGAGAGATTGTAGCCATTCAATTCATGTGGTAAATTGGGATCCGTCAAGTAATCAATTTGTGGAATCCCAGTCAGATTCCTTCGCACCAGTGTTGTATTTCGAATTTCTTCGTCATCCGCGTGCTGCACAGTGTCTGGATCATCTTCGTCAATCTCACTCACTCCACATGTGACGGAACCCGCATAAATAACTGCAGAAATGTTACCAGAGCATCAGCTAGTTTAAATCTAATATAAATTTATGAATTAAAAATATATTGAACGGGATCTTACTGAATAATGTTATGGCTAAAATCCAAAACCTCTGAGAAAATGTTCCCCATCTGGCCCGAGCCACTGCAAAATAATAATATTAGCATAATCGCGTGTACAGGAATTCTGAACGCGGGGACGTGACAACTGGCAGTAATTTTAGACCCAGTTTTGGTGTCAAGTTTCAAGGAAATTACTAAAATGGAAGGAATTTCCAACTCGGGATTTTCCCATCTTTCCAAACACGGCATGGCAGTTGTGAAGCATAGCATGCACGCACCTGTCAGTGGGATCCAACCAACATTTACCCCATACCCTGCTAATCGTTGTATTATACACCCTGCACCAACAACGTGCAAATGCAATTAACATTCCAAAATCATTTGAAAGTTGTATTATTCTAAGTACTCTAGAATTCACTTCACCCAGAATGGAGTAAGAGCCCTGACGTCATTAATTGCAAAATAAAATATTGCAGAAATATGGATATGACGTCAGATTAGGAATTCAAAATCAACAGAAATCAATGATTTTGTATTACATAAATTATGAATCTGAGTGGTTTCCTTTCTTAAATTTACTAAGCAAGAAATAGAATACCTTGAACCCCTTACTTGTGGGAACAGACGACTCTCACTCTCGTTTGTTTGCAGTCAAGGTCTTCAATTTTCCCAACTTGAGGCAAACATGGTACACTCCATGTAATACACAATTTTTGGAATCCCTTTATCAAAATCAAAATTGAATTGAGTCACTCAACTATTGTTATGGATTTTGGAGCGTGTGTGAAAATATGTGTGTATAGAGCCCAAGGAATGGAAACTTTAATGAATGACGAAGCTTGCTTTCGCTTAATTACTGAGGTAGTGCAAGTGTTAGTCGTCTTGGTTGTATGGCTTGTCTTGTCTACTGGTGAGCCTATTGGCACATTTGGTGGTGTTTAACTTAACAACAATGCAAGAAAGGGAGGCGGACAATAATTGGGAATGCATTCAGCAAAAGGAATCCCCCTCAAAATCTCTTGTTGGTCGGAATGGAGTGAACGAATTTCTTGCCCACCTGTCCATCCAATCCAATCCTTTTGGTTGGCAACCAAAATGATATCAGGTCTGAAAGAGAGATGAAAGTAAAGCAAAGCCCCTTGCCTCCACCAAGAAATGGTTCAGAGCATGGAAGCGTAGCATAAATGTAAATATTTCATCTCTTTTGCTACACTCCAATAATTTGTGTAAGGCAAAAAGGGTATTGCCGTCGTCGTCTCTGACTTCCACTCGCTCCAAGATTTCCATTGTCGTGGCCTAGAAGCCCCACCACCACCACACCAACTCTTTCACTTACAACTCTCTTAAGGGACCACCACCAACCACTTCTGAACTCCCTCATTTACATGACTTCGTCCCAGGGATTTGCACCGATTCATCAAAGATTTTGTCAAAAGAATCAAAAACTTTTCAAATATAAGTTGGCCTTGTGACTTGTGAGAAGAGAAGCGGTTCCTCCTCCAGGGTCATTCGAGTTGGGTGGATTTATTTTGTGAACCAGTTGTTTTAAAGTCATGCGCCAGCGCAGTGTAAGGTGACGGCCTCTAATCATTGGGATTTGACTTTAATTGGTCCCCATTCCTTAATCAAATTAGTAAAATGTTTTGTCTCCATTTTGTTACATCTCACGCGTACGCAGTGGCCATCAATAAATATTAAAGTCTAGCCATTTTTGACTCATCCAAAGTACATGCATAAAGTCGAATCAAAGGTATTTTAAATGCTAAACCTAAGCAGTCATCCATTAAATTGCTAGTATTTACTCTTGTTTTCATTTCTAAAGTACATTTGTTCAAAAACTTGTCGACCGCACTAAATAATTTTAGTTCGCAATAAATGCAAAGCTATTTGATACACGGATCCATTCTGTGTACACGACTCCTGCCGGCGGGCTTAATCCTTAATGACACATGGCTGAGCCACAGCTGCTGGTGTAATGAAGGCATGTATGTAATGAAACAGTACGGGAATGATTGCCAATAATAAGGTTTACAACAAACTGGCAAATCAAACCGGAATTGTAAATTTGTCTTATGTGAGTATGGACTAAAATACAATTTAATAATCGTTATTCTGATATGTAGCCCAATATTTGCGAGAAGCAAAGTTTGCAAATTGGTAGCATTGGATTTAACAAGTTAGAATTGACGGGCTATTATAATGGTGGTTTATGAGCGAGGGTGCAAATATCAGGCTCTGCGGAGAGGCTACAGGTAGGTTTAGATTTCCGCCTTGCTGTGAAAGCCTTAGCTCGGCAATTGAGCATGCAGAGCAGGCTACGTAGAACCATTCAAACTAAGTTCAACTATGATTCGAATTCGACGATCCGACGAACTGAGCTCTTAATGATATGATATCACGTGGAAATTTTAGTATTACAATTTCGGAGAAAAATACATGTCACGAGAATGGATGCAATTTGGTGTTTTTGTGGTTTTGCAGAGAAAAGTCCAAATCCTTTTGGCTCCTTTAAAAACCAGATTTCCTCAAATTTCAGTATACCATGAGAACACACGAGCACCGAGTAATCCTTGATGTAATTTGTAATCTAAAATAGAAAGCCTCAGTCAGACGTATTATGAGCCCTGGTAATATATTAATACTAATTTTGAAAAAATATCCAAACCTTTATAGTTCTGCCGCAATCTATGGTAAGTTCAACAAAGTCCTTGGCTCTCGCATTGGGATATTATCCAACTAATCGGATAAACATTGTCAGTAAAATTATATTCTGAAATTGGAATACCAATTAACGCAATGAGGTAAAAAAAATACTTGGAAAGAATCAAGTCATTCTTTGTTAAAATCTGTTGAAATACCACAAATAGAACAAGTGTTTATAATAAACGAGAAACTCTGGAAAGTGTCATACCAAACTCTGTTCTGTCATTAAAACCTAAACGCGTAAAATCAAGGTTAGAGTGTGCAAAAGTGCCAACCAGTTATTTTAACATTTCTACACTTATCCAAGTAACAACCTAAGTTAAGAACTGGGCAGCAAGCTGAAAAAGCCCTAAATTCGATTAATATGAACATGTGGTTTGCTGCCAGGGAGTGTTTACAGCTCATGATTTCATATTAGGAATGCTTTTGCACCACTTGATTGAAATGCTTCAAAATTTACAGTCCTCTAATTAATCTCTTACAAAACCTTCGCATTCGAATCAAGGTAAAAAATAAAAATAAAATTCATAATTTAAATTAAGAATTATAGCACTTGAACCCCATTCAAGTCCATTTTTATTTTAACACATCAACTCAAAATATAAATTAGATTGACGAGCCGTGGAATGATCTTGACGCACCAAACCAGTGCGTGAGACTTATTCACAAACACTCCCGTTCCAGCCACACCAGCAGACCTGGAAAACGGACAACACTTGCCCATAATCCAGAACGAGTTTTTTTTACTCCTCCACCATTGAGCAAGCCCCTAATCAGGAACCACTAACCGGGTCATTTCCATCACAAAATTGTAGAATGCCGGTCAAAGGGAGTGTGGAGTGGTGCGGAGGAAGATTGAATGCAGCTGCAGGACACACTTTTCTCAACTTTTGGTCCGGTGCGACATCCCCATTATAAAAATGAATTTGCATCATGAGATTTAAAATGCATTGGAGGGGTTGGGGATTGGGGTTGGCAAAATTTGAGAGATGAAGTGACTTGGAAGTGGTTGAGTTGGCTGATAACAGAGATGTTGGTTTGTTGCCCTTGGGGGGGTTTTCGGGTTTCGCAGTTAGTCGTTTTAAACGGGTCGTTTATTATTTGGAAGGTGGACTGAAGGAGTGCATTGGATTGGGATGGCGGAAGGGAAGTGAAGATAGCCACGACTTACTGTAGTTTGGAGTAGGGCTTACCGAGAAGACGACAGGTAAAGTCATCGCCACATTCAAAGTGGGGAGCAGGTGTTTCTTGAGAATTTTATAGTGCAACCAACTAAATATATATATTGAGGAACGGGAATCAAAAGTCCTAAGAGATTTCAGTCGTAGACTTGAAGTCAGGGAAGGAAGGTAGCTCCGGGAATCTCCTCTCCGAAACAAATCCGTCCTTACCAATTAAACAATACAAGTGCAAAAAAGAAATCCCCCGTTCTCCCCATTTTTCAACCAAGTGTTGTTTGGGTTAGGAACGAGGAAGCACTTGCTTCACACGCACGCACGCCGAGTCGCACCGCGCCGTAGACGTTCAAAAATAAATATTTTCTTCACCCTCAGTCAGTCAACCCCTTTTGCCTGGTCCAACTTTGTTTTGAGGGGGAATTCTTCAAATAAATTCAAAAGGTGAGTTCAAACCAATTCCTTGTTTTTGCAAAATACAAGACGGTCCGTCGGTCGTCGGCTGTTGTTGGAGTTAAAGGTAAGACGGTTGGTGGAGAATAAGTGTGAAGGAGAGAACCCGGCTTAAGTTCAAAGACCTTGGGTCATAGCATGGGAGCAGAAATTGAGGTGTTTAACTCTTCCTGATGATGATGAGAGCTTGTTGGATTGGATTTTGCTTGCTGCCAGTGGTGGAGTAAGTGCCTTGAGACAAAAGTTAGGACGTAAAGGCAAAAGACGACCAAAGCCAATGTGCTTCTCCTTGCCAGGACGGACTGTAAAACTGGTTGGAAGGAGTAACGGGTCTTTCGCCTTGGCTTTGACATACGACGGCAAGGCTTTAGTGGACATTTCAAATCACTCACAACCTTAATACCCAATACTTTTTAACATCCACAACCAATTCACATCCGTCGTGGAGGTTAATGGTTGCTGGGATTTTTATAACTTAACTACTCTCCACTCCCCGGGCTCTTATTCATTTTTATTGAGGCTTTTTATTTATGATGAAATGGTGGGGAGGAAAACGCAAATTGCCGAAACCGAATGGCCGGCAGTTCCACCTTGTCAGAATTTAATGAGTCGTTGTTGGATTGGATTGGTATTGCGGGCTGTTCTGTTGCTTTGATGATTTGTGTAAGATAGTGACAGGGGATGCGAAGAAAATTATATTGCAAATACCTTAACGTCCACTACCCTCCTCCATTCGCTCCTCAGTTTGGTTCCTCTCAAGCTAATCCTGCTTTTCTGACAAGGAAAAGCTACAGTCAACTTAGAACGTATATATTTAACGATATTTCGATTAGTCTCAAATTAGTTAGATTACGCCGAAAATCTGGTACTGTGGCACATTATTCTATCAAGAAGGGACAAAGCAAAGTACGTTCGATTGAGTCAGTCTATGGCGTTGGAGCGAGCGACCGTCTCAAGATTGCTACTTAAAAGTTGTTTGTATTTCTTGGGTTAATAACCGCGTAGACCTTGCAAATCCTTTATAATGTTGACTGTTTTTGCCATTAAACTCTGGAGTCCAAAGTGAATTAGATGAGTCATCCTTTGACTCATCTTTACCTCAATGAATTGCAGGAATTCGTCCTTGAACCCAAAACGACCATCGCATATTCAGCAGTCAAAGAAAACTGAGAAGTTCAGTTCGGATTACGTAAAGTCCTTAAATAGGGAAATCATTTTGACAAATGTTAGGGCAAAAGATTGTCTTTAGCAGATGCAGTCTTGAATAATGAGTTTATTTGTGCCTGTTTTGCATATGAACTATGGTTCTCATTTACGTCTTGGAATTATATTTACCATTAATTTATATTTGAACCATTGTTCTCCCAGGATGTAAAGTAGAATCTTCAACCAGAACAACGTGAAAAAGGTTCCCCTTTAATACAGTAATTAAATTGAATTGCAGGTCTATCCATGAGGAGATAGGGACATCCAATCCTGGTTGTGGAATACCGGGATATCCTTTTAGGAATCATGGCGAATGCCAGTGCCGATAAAATGAGGTGTCGGCAAACATTAATCGGTGCGAATGGAGTTTTATTATTTGTGATATCCATATGTGTCTTTTCAACGTCATTCGCGGCGAGGATGCCGTCTCAAGTTCCGACTCGGTTATTAAAACCGTACTACGTGCGAGGTAAGTCAAATCTTTGCTATTATTAGTTTTGAGTTTAATATTCTATAAGGGTAATACACTTTTTCCACGACCTGACGTGGCCCCGTTACGGTGAAAACCCATTTCCTGGATTAATTTAACTGCTGAACTAACGGTTCAGGATTTCCTTTGTATTTTTAATAGCAATTTTTATTTAATATTCAAATCAGTTCGCATTTCGCCAACCCAAAGGTTTAATTGCTTTTGGAAATACATGCACACCTTCAGGTCAGTATTCAAACTTGGAGAGATTTACGAGAAAGTTGGCATTTTGATAGCATCCTGCTAAAATTACAATGCTCCGAAAAGCCTATTAACTATCAACCGGTCATAAACGTTAAGTTGTACCGTTTTTCATTTGGATCTTGCCGAGCGGTACTAAAAAGAGTATTAAAAGTTTTCGGGATCAATCTCTCTGCATCCGTTAGATTCATTCACACTCCCAGAGGAAAATGAACTCTCGAGTCCCTCACAAGGAATCACTCGTTGGAATTAATAATTTATTATGTATTTATGCAAAACCCATTAAACTCTTCCATAACATGCGAAAGGGTTCAGTATGTCATTATTCTCACGAGTAATTTAACAAGTTTGTGCAAATCGTGCCGAACTCCTCCCGCCCCTAATTTCAACCCATCATATATTCTCTGGAGTCTCATCAGTCTCCGTATTAAATCAAAAGTGCGAATTCCCATTGTAATCTTCCTCTTGACAGATAATGGCTTTGTTAATTGGGTCAGTCCTCACAGTACAGTGTGAGGAACAATGGACATTACAAGGAATTCATCTCATGCTAGCATTTGCATTATAATTCTTTTAGATATAGTCAGCCTTAGATCGCCAATACGATAATAGGAAATGAAAAATGACACCTCGTTCATTTTCAAGGAACCGTTCATTAATCAAACAATTGACAAGACATTGAGTCGTGCTCTCATTTAATTCTTGCCTTGTTAAAGTCCACATACCACGGATGACCATTGACCAGTTCTTACAAAACATCTGCAAATCTGGTCATTCTTATACGCACTGGCTATGACTATTACCGAACGAACTGGTCACTTAATTATGTAAACAAGGTTATGTATGCGAAGGCTTTGTCAGAAAGGATTCAATTCGAAGACTTCTGTTATAAAACTGGTTTCATTTGTGACGATGGAACTGGGACACTCGCATTGTCTAACACAAATAATTTGTCCGGGTCAGTGAGAGATCTTGAATCCCAAGTCCTTTGAACATCTTGGCCATTCAGGCTTCTGTAGAAAATTTGAACGACGAGAGGTCAGAGTTAAATCCTTTTATTGCAGACAAACAAGGCAGTTTAGTAGGGGAACGCATTCCACACATGCAATCATGCAATGCAACTCGAGATAACTGTTAACCAGGTTTCATGACGAATGAAATCCTAAATTCCTGCCCGATAAGTGCGATGAGATGAGGTTACGGAGAAGCATACGAATGACACTGACATATATGATCTCTCACGGCTCTTAAAAAGATAATTAAATGCAATTAAACTCAAATGAACGTCTCATACAACGGTTTTTCAATATAGCGTACGGGTTTCGCAGTGCCGTCGCTTGTTCTGATCGTAAATCAAATTTTTGGACAGCTTTATGGAAGTTTTACTGATTTTACTGTGACCTAGAAATATTCCTTATAATCTTTTTTTAAGAAAGATAAACTGGGGCAACTAACGCTCGCGCTCGATGGATGCGTCGGAATAACTAATGACTAAATTATGTTTAATCAAAGTTTTGTCATTCCAATCGCAGATTCAAATGGAAGAAATATTAGACATATACCTTGTCAAAATCGGGAGTCCGGCCAGTCTGGTGTGTGCATGTTTGCCTGGGACTGTATGAAGGTAATTTTCAATTAAGCTTATCCAAGTACATATCAAGATGTACCAGTTTCTTAATTATTAGGAAGGTGGGGCGCAGTAGTGTAGTGTTGTAGATTAGATCACTCTATTTTCTAATTATCCTCTAATTCGAGATTGGCATACATAGCAGCAGTAAATACGTCCATAAACTGAAGCCGGATAAATCGTGATATTACATGTTTAAGCTTAAAGTCTATATAATATAGAAATTTTAAAGTACAAATATAATTCACAGTCAATGTTGATTCATCTCCGCGACGGATATTGTACAGTGACGGCTGGTATCTAAAGTAAAGTCTTCTGTGATTCGCGTCTCAGTGCTCACAGCAGCGCTATATTAATTTACATTCCATTTACTGTACATCTAATGCTTATGTATCACTAGCTAGTGCGACTAACACAAATGCAATACTTCGGAGCAGTCCTAGCTCCGAAGTAATTTTGGCAAACAATTAAATTATACTCTTTCATTATAATAAGACCATCTTTGTATTTCCAGGCAAATGGCACTCACTTGGGGACGTGCATAGATCGATTTTACTTTGGAAGTTGCTGTGATATGGGTGCTAATCATACCATGCCAGTTCCATCTGACCCGGACGCTCCGTTGGAGCCACATCCAATTATTGTCGCTCAGCATCCGGCTGCGGTATCCGGAGTCATCAAAGCACCGGGTGGTGAGGCCACGACGGCGGGACCCACATTCCCCGTATTCATACCAAGTAATCCAACGCTTACTCCCAATTTCCCAACGCCAATGCCTGGTTCAAGTCCGAATGGAACCGCTCCAGCCCTTCCAAGTATGCGAGACATGTTTATTGAAAATCTTAATTACAATTATACTAAAATCTAGTTTTTCTGAGAGAGGAATGAGTTCAACACATGTATAATTCAACTTTTAACGGGCAGTGATATTANAACGCCAATGCCTGGTTCAAGTCCGAATGGAACCGCTCCAGCCCTTCCAAGTATGCGAGACATGTTTATTGAAAATCTTAATTACAATTATACTAAAATCTAGTTTTTCTGAGAGAGGAATGAGTTCAACACATGTATAATTCAACTTTTAACGGGCAGTGATATTAATGTCTTGAACGTTTCGTTTAAAAATATTGGGGTAATGGCTTTTCCATCAAAAATATACTTTATAAATTTGAAAAACATGCTACCGCTACCCAAGATCTACAGCTGCCATAGCTGTGTTGCAGGAAAGGCTAATAATCAAAAATGAATTCATGTAAATGCGCCGCGCTCATTTCGGATTCAGCTAGCACTATTCCGTGAACTTTCATGAAAGTATTTTGAATTGCAGATCAATCCGGCACATTGCCCCCCGCACCAACATTTCCAACTGGACAACCCACTCAACCATCCGCTCCATCCTTCCCCACCGGCCAACCATCTGCACCAACGTTTCCTACTGGTCAACCTGAACAACCCTCTCAACCACCACCGCCAGCTTTCCCCACGGGTCAACCCGCTGCTGGTCAGCCAGCCCCACCAAACCTTCCAGGAGGTGGAAATACTGGATTACCACCTCCACCACAACCTCAAGTTCCTGGAGTTGATCAAATCCCTGGCTCCAGTGTGAGTGGGCCAAGCACACCAGGACCATCCACTTCCGCCCCTTCCGCATCTGACGATGCTGCTCAAGGACCCGGAGCTGGTCAACCCGGAGTTCCTTCCGTTCCAGGAGCGCCCATGGCTCCAGGAGCTCCACCACAATTTCCAAATGCTCCAGAAATCCCTGGATTGAAGCCTCCAGAGGGTGGTCAATCACCACAGGCTCCGGCTATACCAAATGCCCCAGCTCCACCTAACAGCCAACCAGGAATGGTTCCACAATTCCCAAGCGCTTCCCCACCTTCCCAGCCTGACGGAACCACACCTGCAACTGGGCAAGGGGGAATTCCACAATTTCCAAGTGTAGCACCACCTTCCCAGCCAGGTGGCTCGGCAAGTCCGCCAGCTGGTCAACCATCATTCCCCACATTCCCCACATGGACCCCACCATCTCAGCCCACAGCTCAACCTCCACAAAATGATCCAGAAGCCTCTTCTCCAGCATCAACCGGTCCACAATTCCCAACAGGAATTCCACAATTTCCAACCGTTCCATCAGTCCCTCCGCCAGGTGGTTCAACAAACGCACCACCGGCAGGCGCTCCTCCAGCTCCGAGCCTGCCACCCTTCCCTACATGGGCTCCAGCACCATCTGCATCGGTACCCACAGGTCAACCCCCCCCAAATGATCCAGAAATGTCTTCACCAGCTTCCACCGGACCTCAATTCCCAACAGGATTTCCTCAATTTCCAACTGTGGCTCCTCCATCCCAGCCAACTGGACCCACAAATGCACCAGCGGCAGGGGCTCCTCCAGCTCCAAGCTTTCCCCCATTCCCTACATGGGCTCCAGCAGCTCCATCCGCACCTGCAGCGACTGCCCAGCCCCCACAAAATGACCCAGAAGTGTCCTCTCCCGCCACAACTGCAAAACCACCTGGATTCCAATGGTCCACCCTTCCACCACCATCCACTTTGGCCCCACTGAACATTTCTACACTACCCCCTTTGAACTTCTCCACATTGCCACCTCCATCCTCACCACCACCACCAATGTGGAGCACATTACCACCACCCTCCCCATTACCTCCGCTTAACATCAGTACTTTACCACCACCACCACCCTTAAGTACGCTACCGCCTCCATCAACATTACCACCTCTGAATATCAGCACTTTGCCACCACCAAGTACTCCCCCACCATTGAATATTAGTACATTGCCGCCACCCAGCTTTGGAACCCTACCACCTATCGGTGGGAGCACAAAACCACCACCCACTTCGCCAGCTCCTGTCGTCGAGGTCTCGCCGAGCGAAAGCGCCGTTGAGGCCGCTGAACCTGCTGCCACTGCAGAGGTTGGTGACGTGCCGTCTTCCACGTCCGAGGTCCCTGCAGTACCCACAGTAGCTATTAATCCGTCGTCAGTCCTGCCAGGCTTGAGCACAGCCGGCTCTGCTCTCAGCAGCTCCGGTAGTAGTTCCGCCTCTCCTGTCGTACCTTCAGGCGTGTCTGAGTCATCCAGCTCCCTGTCTGCAAGTGCATCTCAAACGTCGGCCGTATCTACATTCACGACGCTCTCCACGTTACTTCCGACCTCAATTGTGGATTCAACACAATCAACTCTGACCACTTTGTTTCCTACAACTGCATCATCGGCTCTCCCGTCGTCAAGTGGTGCTCCTAAGCCACCTGGATTTCCCGGATTTCCATCTGCATTCCCATCCAAGCCACCGACTATCCCAGGAATTGATATTGGGTTACCAAGCACATCATCATCCTCTGCTAGTCAAACGGTCATTCAACCGACCGCGACGGCAACGGCGACTTCAGCTCAAGCTACAGCAACGGCTGCACCAGAAGTTGCACCATCCATGCCACCGGTGACCGAGGAAGTTGTTGCGCCTCCCCCGGATCCAACCCAAGCTGCAGCTGCAGAACCAATGGCAACTGACACGAATTCCATGCTACTTCCATCATCTGTGGAAACAAGCTTGGCGGGTCAGACTACAAGCGGGACAAGTTTATCGTCCACAGCAAGCATGGCTGGAAGTACATTCTCGAGCACAGCGAGTGTGGCGGGAAGTACAGTCTCCAGCGAATTGTCTCAAACGCTTTCCACTGGGGCAGGGTCATTGACCTCAACAGCGACATCCGTGGCTCCTACTTTGAGTAGCACGGTGTCCAGTATCTTGCCAAGTTTGCAAGGAATTTTACCGAGCTTGAGCAACGCGGCCTCCAACCAGCAAATGGGAATCACATCTGCCCAATCGTCGTTGGGACAACAGTCTTCGCTGGTGACCTCGCTTCAATCCCAGAGTTCACTTTTAACGCCCATCGGTTCCGCCTCAACGTCATCCGTGATTGCAAGTGACCTCATCAATAAACCGATTTCGGATCAAACAGGGATCATTGCAACACAATTACCGAGCATGATCGGCTCATCTCAATCCGTGTTGGCTAGTCAGTCCACACTTATTACATCCGCTCAAAGCCAAGCTACCATTTCCACATCAATTAGCTCCCAAGCAACATTGACGACGTCAATTTCTGATATTGCATCTTCGGTGTCTCCAACTCCAACTGCGTCCTCAACAGAGTCCGTTCAACCCACTGAGACCCCGCCGAGTCCACCACTTCCACCAGTTCCCGAACCACCACCGCCTCCACCTCCAGTCCTGGAACCTTCTCCAGGGGAAGTCATGCCACCACCAGCAGTTGTGCTTGAACCATCCACGGATTCTGCAGCCCCAGCTCCAGAAAGTCCGTCCACGGCTGCGACTGATGCCTTACCAGAGGCAACGGTTGCTGCGAATGATGTTGCTTCCAGCAGTCCGCCTTCTAGTAGTGCAAACCCTGGAGGAATTTTTGGAGGGATTCCTGGAATTGTGAGTCAGTTGACGAGTACTGTGGCTCAAGTCTCAACCCTGTCAACGGCATCTACATCTTTCTCGAGTGCATCCACATCTTTGTCCTCGGCATCTATCTCTGCTCAAACATCTGGTTCCTCGGTTTTACAAGTCGTGTCAAGTACATCGGCCCTACAAGGTATTTCCACAACGGTGGAAGGTCAACTGTCATCTCAGTCCTCTGCCAGTAGCATTTCTGAGGTCGTTGGAGCCGCAAGTTCAGTGACACAAGTAATTCCATCTCAAATGTCATCTTCATCCGGGATGGGACCCTCAGCATCCGTTGCACCGGGACCACCAGCACCTCCCTCACCGGGTGATCCAGGGTCACCCTCACCGGTTCTACCCCCGACCAATCCGGTGAATAACCCTACTCAAGTGGATGATGTGGACGACTTCAAGAAAACGACTGAGAGTCCTGGTAAGTTAACTTCGGTTTAATGATAAGTAGAATAGGGTTGCCGTCCGTTTGGGTCGGATATCTAAAACTCCCGAGGTTTTGATGAGATTTAAATCACTTTGAACATGAGCATGAATATAAATTTGTAATATAATGGACTCACCTGGCGAGAAATGTATATATTTGATGGGAGGAGTTGGATAAAACACTATTGATAAGAGTGGACCTTCAATGGGCAGACTAACGGGAACTTTGTATATAAAATCAAACCGAGTGAAGAGCTAACTGTAATTTAAACCCAACACTAACCTTTTCAGCGACTTCTGAAACTCCTGGAGTTAATGACACACTTGTGAGCACGGGTCTACCGGAAGAGGCATTCTTCACAGAAAATGGAACCCTTTTAATTACGGATCACAATAAGAGTGAGTTAAATTCTGAGCATCTGGTCTTATTTATTAGCATATTGGTCTCCTTAACTAAATGAACCTCACAATTCCTAGTCTGTGGGCGTCGATTCTTCCCAACTTCTCGAATTGTCGGTGGAAAGGAAGCCACGTACGGAAAATGGCCTTGGCAGGTATGTGAATATATGCAAGTTGTAGTATTTTTGGACCAGGTGGAACTAATTATAATTTGTTTTTAAAGATTTCTCTTCGCCAATGGCGAACTTCTACGTATTTACACAAATGTGGGGCTGCTTTGCTGAATGAGAATTGGGCAATTACCGCAGCTCATTGCGTTGAAAAGTAAGTTTGTTTTTAAGTGAATTCGTTGGGAAAACTTACTTTACTTTGATTTAATGTACTCGTATTTCTTGCAGAGTGCCACCGACGGATCTTTTGCTAAGAATAGGAGAGTTTGATTTATCAGAAGAGAAAGAGCCATACGGTTATGTCGAGAGGCGTGTCCAAATTGTGGCTACCCATCCTCAGTTTGATGCTAGGACATTTGAATATGATTTGGCATTACTCCGCTTCTACGAACCAGTAGTTTTCCAGCCAAATATTGTGCCAATTTGTGTACCTGACAAGGATGCGGATTACATTGGGAAAACCGCTTATGTGACAGGTTGGGGACGTCTCTATGAAGGTAACTAAATTACTCAGATTATTTGATTGGTCAATGTTTGGTACAATCCATATTTAAATTTAAATTCATTTTGTTTTGTAAATTAGACGGGCCCTTGCCTTCCCGACTGCAAGAAGTCCCAGTTCCAATTATAACTAATGAGGCTTGCGAATCAATGTACCGGGCAGCCGGCTATATTGAGCACATACCAAATATATTTATTTGTGCGGGATGGCGGAATGGTGGAAAAGATTCTTGTGAGGTAACTGATTTTATCAACACACTGTAAATATCCCCCTGCTTGCGTTGGACCGGTCTTGGCCAACTGCATTGTAAAAATTAGAAGTAGACAACTAGTAGTGATTTGAATCTCATCAGTCCGTGGGTTTTGTGCTCTTATTCTATTTTGCATGTGTGTAAAATTAAATGAAAGCATATTGCGAAACGGGAAATAATTTATTTTCAATTCTAGGGCGATTCCGGAGGACCTATGGTATTGCAACGGGATGATGACAGCAAATGGGTGTTGGGAGGAGTCATTTCGTGGGGAATAGGTAATAGTCCATTCACAATTAAATCCTGAAAGACATCTCCATCAATAAAACGTTTTTCTGTCTAGGATGTGCTGAACCCAATCAACCTGGTGTGTATACTAGAATTTCAGAATTTAGACACTGGATCAACCAAATCCTCCAATTCTAGTTTAAGTGACAATTTTTATTTATTTATTTAACCACATCATTGCGCGCAACGTATGGACAAGATCTGAATGATGACGCACATTTTAGAACTGCAAAGAAAACGCATTTAAACCACGATTTAATTTAAGCTCAACACTGTGATCAACTTAAACAAAGCGAAAGTGTACTATTTATTGTTATTTATTAAACGCGTTTATTTTAAACTAACACAAAAAAGTGATCGGGTAAGTTTTACGTGTAGATACTTGAACTGTAAATATTTTGTTTGTCTATATAATGCAAGTCTTAAATTATTTTTCGTGCCAATTACACTGTTTCTAGTTTTCATAAGGAGCCTGCATTTTAATTTATTAATATTTTAGTTATGACACGGTAATTTATTTAGTTAACGGTGCTGTTTTGTTGATACTGGTATTGTGAAGGCTTATTTTGTATGATTTTTTTTAACTCCTGGCTTGAATAAAAAAAATTAAAATCAGTTTGTACGATAGATTTTCGATCGCTGCGTTTCTTGCTAAGCATAAAAATATATAAACCGACTGAAATCAGAAGTTACCAATTAACATTTCACTGTGGCCTACTATCTAGCTACTATTCACGCCTTTCATTACGTGTATTATGCCACAACCATGCTAACCCTTAATAAATTATAGTCACCGAGATTCACATTTTCCCTTGAGTTACTTTGCAAGGTAAACAATGTCGAAGATTCAGCAGTGCATCGCATCGTGCCTATCTGTGCTAGCTAATGCCGTTATCTGGATGCACTTGCTCACTTGATGGATGCATCTGTTTACGTACATTTTTACTAATTTAAGCATTAATGAAACAAAGTATTTTTCGCATCAGCAGACACATATAAGCTACACGCTAGTTCCTGTGTGTCAATAGATGTGATTCATGGAAAATGCTGTATTCTGAATGAGAAAATTCAAACATAAATTAGGAATTTGACTGTGCTTGCAATTTGGGCTCCATTGACTTCAAGTTATTCCACAAATGATTTCTCAAATATCTGTGCATCAATCATTGGTGTTTCACAAAATATATTAATGCCTAAACCCCACCACGTCTTTTCCGGTGACGAGTCGAATAGCTTGATGTCGGAGACAGCAGGATTTCAAAGCTGGTAATAATTAGCTACTAAATAATGCAA
>JAAXYW010001403.1:0-21838 GCA_036851895.1 Orthonychiurus folsomi | reverse complement strand
TTGTGATGATGAAGATTGGGGTGACGGCCCCAGTACTACTTCAGCAACTGCTGTTTCTGTTCCTTCTGACTCCAGAATGCCTGAACGTACGTCCGAAACCCCAGAACCATGGAGAGGGTTTGATTCCAAACGTGGAGAGACATATAGAGAAGGCTTCGTTTCACAACGGGGAAAGGGAAGTTATAATCGTGGAGGACGTGGAGGATACAAGTCGAATTGGAATGCTGATACAAACTCCAAAATTGGAAGTTCAACTTCAGCAAATTGTGATGATGAAGATTGGGGTGACGGCTCCAGTACTACTTCAGCAACTGCTGTTTCTGTTCCTTCTGACTCCAGAATGCCTGAACCTACGTCCGAAACCTCAGAACCATGGAGAGGGTTCGATTCAAAACGTGAAGAGACATATAGAGGAGGCTTCGTTTCACAACGGGGGAGGGGAAGTTATAATCGTGGAGGAGGTGCAGGATACAAGTCGAATTGGAATGCTGATACAAACTCCAAAATTGGAAGTTCAACTTCAGCAAATTTTGATGATGAAGATTGGGGTGACGGCCCCAGTACTACTCCGGCAACTGTAACCCCAGAACCAAGTAGAAGCTTCGATTCAAGACGTGGAAGGGGAAGTTATAATCGTGGAGCAGGTGGAGGATACAAGTCGAATTGGAACACTGATACAAACTCGAGAGTTGGAAGTTCAACTTCAGCAAATTTTGAAGACGAAGATTGGGGTGACGGCCACAGTACTGCTCCTACAACTGCAGTTTCCCCAAAACCTTCAACTGATTCTACTTCAGTTGTAGGGATAGGCGATACTTCAAATGCTAGATCTAATTTTAAAGAAAAAAGGTACGCTGACAAAGGGCATTCTCCAATCCGTACAAAAGTAGGCGAAGATGAAGACTGGGGCTAAGCTATACTTGACATGAAGGTAGTTAGGTTAAGGGTTTAAGTTAATTATTCTTACACATGAGGTGAGCTGTTTATGGGATTTAATGTTCTGATTAAAATTACTTGAAAAAAATTTCATGAGCCCAGAGGGGCAAGGGTGTAATTATTATTATGTAATCCCGGATTGAACTTAGCCAGTGCGAGTGCAACTTAAAGAATTTAAATTAGCAAAGCCAATTCGTTAGACAGTTCTGTCCTTAATTGAAAGTGCCAATTTAACAGTTAAATATTTACTAGACCTACCACTGTAGAATTTTGGTCATTTTTAGTGGACATGGAAATAGTAAAAACTAAAAATCCATTGCTTTGAGAGAAAATATTTGCCATCAATTTTGGTCAACCCCTCCTCTACCGTCAAAAATTCTTACCCAGTGTAGAGGGCATATCTGAATTTACATTACACACATACATACGTTGTACAGCCATATAGCGTCAGTAATACAGGAAGCCCGGCGAAATCTGCCAACAGTTTTGGCTCCCAGTTCAAATCGCAATGCGAGTTAGATCGGAAGGTGTTCAATTTTTCAATTTGAGGTTGATTGTTGATTTAAATTAATTCTAATTAATTGTATACGTCTATCACCATTCGCATCTATGTCTTCGTCTACATCAAAGAGGCGTCGGATGTCTACGGCCAGTTTGGCCAGTCGAGAGGATGACAGCGCCTTGGCCGACTTGGAGTCGTCGGAGTCCAAACGAAGAAAAATCATTAAATTGGATCCAGTAAGTAATTTATATTATGCAATACTAGCTGATAGTGTGATAGTTCAGTTTCCCAGATGGTACAATATTGAGTGGAGTCGGGTAGGGCGTTGAAATTCAGCTAAGCTTGACTGTGGAGTCGCAATTCTTAAGTTCCAATTTTTGCTTGTTCTAGATTGAGCAGTGTCAGCAATTATACGACATTCTTCGCAATCATAAGAAGGAGGATGGTTCAATTCTCTGTGAACCATTCATACGAATACCGAAGAGAAGGCAGGAGCCAGATTATTACCAGGTATGAAGATGTGTCGTTAGAATAACTTAAAATCAAAATAGGCAAAAGGACTGAACCTAGGATAAATGTGTTAGACTGATCCTGTAGCTAGTGCTACTGAAATAACAGATTTTTGAATGGTGTTATCCTACTTTTAGGTCGTCAGTAATCCAATGGGGATGCTTCAAATACAGCAAAAGATCAAAATGGATGAGTACGATGACATCGATCAAATGTCTGCTGACGTGGACCTCATGGTGACTAATGCGAAAGCGTTTTACAAGGTAATTGCGTAAAAGTTGGAGCCGATTTTTTTTAATAATTATGCATTTCCTAATTTTTATTTTCTGGGATTTGTTCGGAGTTTAGCGGTCTTCACAAGAACATAAAGATGCATGTGAGCTGTGGGAATTTTTTATTGAAAGCAAATGTCGCCTTTTTGATCTGGATACACCTTCAGAAGAGGGAGACAAGAAAGGAAAGATTATATTGAAAATGGGAAAGCTGGTAAGTTATATAAACAGCAACAAAACTAATATGTGCTCGAAGAAGTTGTAGGGTTAACGAACATTTGCTGTAATATTTCATCGGAATGCTTTTCTACGCTTATACCGAATTTTAGATCGAAAAATATTAAAATGAAATATGTTAATTTGAAGATACCAGTAATTCAAGAGTAGCTCAAACTGCATGCTTAGAATTAAGCAGAGAATTATATCTAAAAGCGCTCTTATTGTGAAACGTAGGCTCGCAGAGCTGCTGCTATGGAATCTCGGAAGCCGACCTTGGGTGACGGCGATGGAGATGAGACCTCGGAATCTTCATCAAACACAGAAAAGGATCGTACGGAGGAGAGGGATGAATGTTTGAGTGCCCAGTTGGAAGACTTATTCTCGGCAATAATGGTTGCTACTGATGCTGATGGTCGGCTGATTCACACTGTTTTTCAGTTGCTTCCTTCCAAAAAGCGTTACCCTGAATATTATGATGTCATCGAGATTCCAGTTGACCTTAAAATGATTGCAACAAAAATTCAAACTGGTTAGTTAGGTCAACGTTTGCGCTTATATTTTCTGGTTTATAGCGCTTGGTCTTACGTTAAATTATTTATGTTTACACTTTAGGAGACTACATATCTTTACAAGATATAGAAAAGGACGTGATTCTCATGTGCAAGAACGCGTGCAGCTTTAACGAACCTGGCTCGCAAATCTACAAAGATGCAAAAACACTCAAGAAACTTGTTGCCACCAAGAGAAATGAAATTGAGCATGGAAAATCCAGCAGTAGTTCCAGTGGGAAAACGAGTGAGAGGATAAGAAATCGAAGATTGAGAAGCGGATTATCACATTCTGCTATAACAGCTGCCCTCCAGTACGAATACGATGATTCGGATGAGGACGAAGATCGTTCCCGCATGTTTAAGTTGTCGGAGTATGATGATGAAAGCGCAAGTGCAACTGGTGGTGGAGATGATGAGGACGAGGAGGAGGAATCTAAGTATGGAGACTCTGAGAACCCAATTTGGCTACTAGTTGAGAGTGTTTGCAATGAAACTGGAACCTCTGGAAAACTTTTGTCTGAACCTTTCAAGCGCCTGCCCTCTAAGAGATATTATCCCGACTATTACAAGGAAATTAAGAACCCAATATCGTTGGCACAAATAAAGATGAAGGTCAAGGTAAGTCCTAGTTTACTCATTGAGTAATGTTTACTTTTTTATGACCCCTTGTTGATTATTTTGCGCTTAATCAAGTACGTTTATCCTGACTTTTAGAGAGGTGAGTACGCATCTATCGAGGATTGTCAGGCGGATTTAAACCTGATGTTTGAGAATGCAAAGATTTACAACAGACCAGATTCGAACTTATATAAGTGGGCGGTTAAACTTCAGAAAGTAGCATCTAGCACTGTCGAAGACCTGCAGGCGGAAGATGATACGAACGAAACTAAGCCATTCTTGAAGTTGGGATCTCCCGAGTATATGTCCGACGGCAATAATACAGAATCGTCTCCATTTTTGAGAGATAGTTCATCAGCATCAAGGGATTCTAGCGTAACTAAAACACCCAGTGGTAAAAAGTCACCTGGCAAGAGAGCAAGTAGTAAGGAAGCAATTCCTCCTACACCAACCGGGCCTGCAAAAATTGGGAAGGATAAGGAAGATTGGAATGCGAAGGGTATGCCTGCCAAGGAACTCCTGAAGAGGAGGCTGAATATTTTGTACAGGACATTGATGGACACTAAGGTTGGGTTTTATCATATTTTCTATTATTCAAAGCATTTACTGTTAAAATACACGACATGAATATTGTGCAGGAACCTGATGGTCGTTCTACAGTTTCGCTTTTCGTGGAACTGCCATCAAAGAAGATGTATCCAGACTATTATCGAGTCATAGTTGATCCGATTGATATGCGTTCAATTGAAGAAAATATAAAAAACGAAAAATATGGAACAGTAGGCGAGCTCGTCAAAGATTTTACTGTATGTTAAACGATGATGCGATGCTAGATCAGTATATCACATCATCACTTGGCTTGAATTGTAAATTGTGTATTGCATTACAGACAATGTTCAAGAATTGTCGTATATATAATGAGGAAGGGTCCATTGTCTTTGAGGATGGGCGCAAACTTGAGAAGATTCTGCACGATAAATTGAAATCAGTTGGTCATGAAAAGAAAAAGTATGTTCGGAGCGTGTTCAGTAATTAACAAAACGTAACTAACTTTATTGGTAATTAATAATAATTTGAACTTCCAAGGAAAAAGAACCCCGCCCTAACTCTCAAGCTGCGAACTTTATTGGATACTATTCGGGATTACAAAGACAAAAATGGTAGAATCTTAGCTGCAATATTTATGAAACTACCTTCCAAAACGGTGAGTATTTAATTTATTAGCTCCTGAATAGAATTTCACAAATTTTGCAATAAATCCCCCATTGTTATTGTGAACTCGTAGGAATACCCTGGATACTACGAAGTCATTAAGAATCCAATTGATCTGGACCGGATTTGCCATAAGCTGAGAATTTATGCTTACGATTGTCTGGAGCAGCTTGTAACTGACTTGATGTTGATGTTCGACAATGCTTGCAAATTCAACGAGCCCGACTCACAAATCTACAAAGATGCGCTTATCTTGCAAGGTTTAGCTTTGCAAACTAAGCTAAGTTTGGAAGATGACGATGGTCACGTACCAGATGTGAAGAGCAATGTACGAGAGATTTTAACTTCGATCTTCAGTTCCATTTACAATCATCAAGATGAAGAAGGAAGATGCTATTCCGACACAATGGCAGAGTTGCCCGAGTTTGACGAAGTCGACGGTGAAAAGTACGTAAATGAATGATAATTAGTGATGGGCACACAGTTGGATTTGATATTAAATTATCTTTGTATGTCTTATCTTCAAATCTAGAACACGTGCCATTTCTCTTGACCTTATCAAGAGCAGATTAGACCGTGGATTTTACAGGAGATTGGATACTTTCCAAAATGACATGTTCTTATGCTTTAACCGTGCACGACGTTTGTCTCGAACGGATTCTCAAGTTTTTGCTGACTCGATAGAGCTGCATACTTTCTTCATTCGATCCCGGGATGAAATCTGTGCAAACGGAGGGGTGCTGAAATCCCCCGCACTGAATTTTACTCTATCTGATCTAAATGTTGCAGTGGATGCGGTGAAGGCTGAAAAAGCTAGCAAGGAAGTCCCGCAAGAGGAAGACGTTTCCATGTCAGAAGTAAAGAAGGAGGAAGCTGATGCAAATGTGGTTCAAGTCTCACAGGTCAACCAGCGGACTTCTCTTAATCAAAACTATATTTGAAGTGCTTAGGGCTTACTATTTGTTATATTCTGTAGAGCGCAAGTTACAACGAGCAAATTTACAACGTTGGTGATTTTGTTTATGTGTCTCCTTTACCTGGCTACACTGGCTCTTTGCCCGAGGAGGGAGGTTCGGGCCAAGCAAAAGGAAATGTTAAGAAAAACATTGCAAACATACAGAAGCTTTGGACCGAGCCTGACGGAACGCAAATGTTTGAAGGAATTATGTTCTTTCGCCCTGACCAGACATATCACCTTCCGACAAGAAAGTTTCTTGAGAAGGTTCGTGTAATCGTGTAACAATTGGAGAATAAAATTTAAATCAATAGGATAATGTAGTAATTTGAATTGTGGCTTTTGAAAACAGGAAGTTTTTCGAAGTGAAGTAAGGTCCTCAATACAGCTAAGTGAAATCACTGGCAAATGTTGGGTAATGACAGTGAAGGGAAAGGAGTACTTCAACTACGCACCTCAAGGCTATGCTGACGAAGATGTCTATGTGTGCGAATATAGATATAGTTCACGCGGCCGAGCTTTTACAAAGTTGAACATATGGTCATTTGGCTCAGATCGTGTAGTTTTGGTTCCTAGGAGCAAAGTACTTGAACCCATTCGTGTGGCATCAGTTTTCCGAGAAAGAGTCGAAAAGCATAAGGAAGAACTACAATTTATGGAAGATGATGCCGAGAAGTCCCCTGTGGAAGAGTTTCCAAACATTGAATTGTCCAATGTGAATAATGCTGATCAGAATGGATACACGTTCTATGAACAATTCCAACTGCCTTGTGGACCCATTAGAGCTGGTGACTACGTCTACGTTCGAGTTGAGAACGCAAAAAAATTAGTTGCGAAGGTTGATACAATGTGGGCGGATGCTGGGGGAGTTACGTATTTCCACGGACCTTGGTTTACTTCATTAATGGAAATCAGCCCAGGTAGCGTCTCACCGGGACGTACTTTTTACAAGCAGGAAATATTCCAGAGTTCAATTGAAGATACAAACCCACTTTTAAGTATTTGTGGGCGTTGCTGTGTCTTAGAAGTCGAGGAATATGTGAGGCGTAAGTTGCATTTTAAATAGTTGTAACTGTAAATCGATGAAGTAGTTTACTATTAATTATTGGTGAATTTGTTTAGTTCGCCCAACGGAAATTCTTGAGGAGGATGTTTATCTCTGCGAATCTATGTACGAAGAAGTTCGTCGCCAGATTAAGAAATTTGACGGACTCCAAAAAATGATTCACACGGATCCCAGAGTTCATCAGGATGAAGTATATTTCTTCAAAAGACCAATTTCACTCGTAAAAGTTGATTTGGATGGAACAGTGATTCCAGAGATGCCTAAATTGAAACCCGTTTCAAAATTTGATTCCATGGGTTCACCAGTGAGCGCACTTAAACTGGAACTCGAAAATCAAATTGAAGATTCTTCTGATGGCTCACCTCCTTCCATAGCGGCATCGGATGTGGCATCTGGTATTGGGACCCCTGCTGGCACCACGCCTGGTGGATCCAAGAAATCTGGAAAAACTCCAGGAAAAAAGCTAGTAACTGGATACATCCTTTATTCTAGCGAGGTTCGAAAATCAGTTGCTGAGAGAAATCCTACCTCGACTTTTGGAGAAATCAGCCGCATTGTTGGAAACGACGTAAGCAATCACTATCAACTTAGCACATCCAAATGTTAATAATGTGTTGTATTCCAAATTTACATTTGTTATAATTGAAATTGCTTAGTGGAGAAAGAAAACTGCTAAGGAGAAGTTGGTTTACGAGGAAAGAGCTGCTAGGATGAATGAGGAGAAGGAAATTGCTTTCCGTGAAGGGCTGGAGATTCCAAATTTCAAAGCACAAAAGGAAAAGAAAGAAGCCGATGCCGACGTGCGAGCAGCAACAATGGGTTTGAAGAAAGACCCTGATTGGATTTTTGAATGTTGTTGGGTTGGATGCGATTGGCAATTTGAAGATGCATTGGATTTGATTGAACACACAGTTCAAGAGCCTAACGGACACGTTGCTACTTTCTTTAAGGATTCCAATCCACTGGGTATGTATGAATAGCCACGTAGCTCAACCGGATTGTGATTGTTGTTTCTGATAACTAATGTTTCTTAGAGGGAGAGTTTCAATGCTCTTGGAAAAACTGCGGCCGAGTAAAGAAGGGTGCTAATCCTTTCCCAAATCTTGCACGTCTGTTGAAGCATGTTAAAGATATTCACATCATGAAGGGAAATGGCCGAATAATTCACCCAGACATGCGGAGCAAGTATGTTTTTTCAATAATTCAATTACAATTTATGACTTAAACTGATGTATAATGTTTGTATGAATTAACTTCTGACTTACCAAAACATACTTTATGAAAATGTCGATAGGAATATACAGTTATCTCGAAGCACTTTGGCTTCTAAGAAAATTGAAGCGGAAGCTGCAGCTGCCGCTGCGAGTAGTAAGAGAAAACTGTTCATTTTTATTACTTTTGTTTTGGCTTCTTTTGTAGGAAACTTGTGATTTGCCGCGATCCTAAGCGCAGATTGCCTCCTAAAGTTATAAAACCGACTAAAAACAGTCATGCGGCAGGATCCACTGCTACTCCTGTTGCGAAACCAGTGCCAAACAGTTCGGCACAAGTGCATGGTTGTGAGTTTTATTTTGTTTTATGATTTTGCATGTTGTAAATGATTTTTTTTGCATTCTTTGGTTTATTTGGCTAACCCATAATAAGTGCTGTTTAATTTGCTGTTATTTCTGTTTGGCTTTTTGGTGGATTGTCATCAACCTTACCTCACTTTGCGCTTATGAATCACCTGCTAAATAATTTTTATTCAAAATTGTAGCTGCTGCAATACAGGCTCTGCAAACTCCAGTGGCGCCTCAGCCAGTCCAGCGAGCAGTGCCGCAGCCAGAACCGTTGTTTGTTGCGGTTCCACCAAGGCCACAAAAACTTCTGCATTCCGAAGCTTACATTCGGTAAATTGAATTTTGCCTGTGACTGTTCTATAAGAGCCTCTTTTGTTAAACTTAATTTGATTAACTTTTGAATGTATTATTAGGTATATTGAGAGTCTCCACAGTAATCCGGATGTAAGAGCTCAGCCAAGTTGGGAAAAGAGCTTAAAAGCAACACCCGCCAACACTACTCCACCAGATCCTGAAAAAGTGCCAGTTCATTGGCTGGGCAATGGTGCGGGAGCGCACGGGTCAACTATAAATGCACTATGGGCCTTGCGGGACTTCATGATGAAGGATGCTCTAAATCTGAAAAGAGCATTGGAGTAAGGAAGGAGGAAGCCAACCATGCATTCTTGTCCAAGAATCCAAATAGAAGGCACATGTCATGCCTTGTAAACATTTTCCTAATTTTGGTTAGGTTTTAATGTTATATATTAAATGTATCTATAATATCAAATAAGGTTTAGATTCAGACACTAAGGAGTTGAGTTAATTAGATTTAAGCAAGAAGTGAAACTTTTGCTACTTTCACATATGTTTAGACGTTCGAATATTTGAATAAATAAGTTGAATTTTATTTGTTGGTAACTTATCCGCGTTGTTTGCTGACTTAGAAGGCGTTTACAAATATTTTTAAATACGTGCATCGCATTGTCAGAATGATAGGCGATTACACTGATGAGCAAGTTTCAACTCTTGAACCATTCACTTGTTTTGTGTATTACTTTTCTGCGAAAGAATCTCTACTAGCTTCAATACAACTATGTACTAGATTTGTTTCATCACTTGTTGCTTCTTTATCCCCCTTTTAACTCGTAGAACGGGTAAAATTAAGGCATCATTTTTTTATTTCCTCGTTCCTTCGACGAAATGCTACTACTGGCTAGTTATTTAACAAATAAGATCAGGACATCATGCTGTATAGCAGTACCATGCTATTTGGAAATAAATTCAAATGTTTACAGTACATTCATATTTTTAAAGAAAACTATTTTTCATGATCTCCAAATGCCAAATAGGTTCTTGCAGTCGCGTAACGCTTGTCGCCAAATACGAATTATGCAACCAAAGGAAAACATATTTACCGTAAATGACACAATAGAAGCCCATCCCCTACATAGAAGCCCCGTCTGAGAGTGGATTACCTTAATAAAAGTCTTCGGTGTTTCTATGTCTCACTGGCTGATTTTCATTCCGCAGGAGTTTGGTTCAGATAACCGACTCCCGGAGTGTGTGGAGTATGTGTCTGACTCCGATAACTAAAGTTAGCTTTTCATTTATTGTGAATTTGAGTTGTTTTATACTAAATAAAACCCAGTATTGCTATTGCGCACAACATTAATTTGAAATTATTTTTTAGAAGCCCCTGCCCGAATAGAAGTCTCTGCCCTAATGCAAGCCCCGCCTCGAGGTGTCGATTATAAATATAAGCCTCGGGGCTCTATTGTGTCATTTACGGTAGTTGTATATTTAATTGGAAGCAAAAGAAGTCGAAAGCAAAATTTTGTATTTAATTATTTCGATACTAATGAACTACTTAATATATTACGAATGTGTTGATTGGCATATTTGTCTTGGCCCAGGATGCGGATGGTGGGATAGATAAGTTTTGTTTCTAAAATCACTCCTAAACACCTTAGCAAAACCTAGCATCCAGCATCCACCTAGTAGCGTTATAAATACACCGTACTATAATAGAATTAAATTTTGCTATGTGATGATGCTTGAAACGTATTTCAAGCACTGGCAGTCAAACTTGCAAGGAGTAAGAAATGAAAACAAATTTAGCTTATCAGTTCAAAATGACCAAATTTGAGTTTAATATTTCTCGCCAACAACGCAGTGGTGAGAGCAGCGTTCTTTTATGCAATGTTCGCAGCAGAGGGGCACAAACAAAAATAAAAATTTTAGAGCCAAATTAATGTGCATATTTCCAGAAGCAAACAAGTCAAATTTAAAACTTACGGTGACACTAATAGAGGTAACCCAGCCATTAGTGCATTTTATGACTAAGAGACTTATTGAATTAGGAACGAACGATTTGAACTATTCGCTAATTTTTTCATCCGCGAATAAAGAAGCGTGTCTTGCGCTAAAAACCTGCTGTGTCACATTTCATATCCTTGATCAATAAAGTTAATTTTTAATCACATCGGCTTCCGTGCTCTCGCCGATGGCTCCGCTCACGTTAAACCCGTAGGCAGCTAAATTTAGTTGTCAGATAAGAATAAGATGCAAGATAAGATAGCCTACATAACTTGTATGCATGGCATATCTCACTCCCAAATGGGCAGTCTTGGTTAGGTCCAAGTAATGCACGTCAAATCACATTTATCCATGTTATTTCTCCGAGAAGAGAGTCGTGGGTGCTTTCATTGTAAAATGCAGCTACTGTCATTATTGCTTTGCAATATTGCAATTGCAATATTTGCAACGTCATTTAATTGGAATTCACAGAATCATATTTTTAAGTGGCGGATTATCTTTTGCGAATTTATGCTTGTTGAGTGTAACACATTCGCAGCACATTACTTGTGACAACATTCGCTGGTGCGAATACGGCACAGATCATTACAAAAGACTCGGGAGTTTCATGGAAGCATTTAGATTAGAAAGATAACGTTTGCCTATCTCGTATAACATATTCAACGCAATATCAATATTTTTGCCATTTGGGTTCATTGTATAAAATGCATGCAGTCAGTGAATTTTATAGTGCTAATTTTGAGTATGCTAAACATTTTTCTCCTTCGCATATACAATAGGGTATGTATTCTGAAATACGGAAAAGTGTATTGGCTGGAGAGGATTACATGTACATGCACACTACACACTGATTGATTTTGACAAAATTTGGGGAGACGGACGAACATTAAGCTAGCGCAGGAATGTAATGAAATGACTCACTCACACGCACATACTGCAATGTATGCTTTGCTAATGCCCCTGAAATACAGTAGATTCAGAAACTGTGAAAGAATAATAATTCTGATACAGTAAACACAGGTCTGCTGAGTTTGCAAAAATATTTCGGAATGTGACGGAGCTGGAGCTGAATTATGCATATATTACATGGTGCGTTAAACATACTACATACACTCGCAGGCATTTGGCTGTACTCTTAGGGTTTACATATTCAGAATATCATATATGCAAGTCGGTTCTTGTGTTATATTTTTGTTTTAGAATTCTTAAAACAATATCTGATTGGCCGCCCACGCCCAACTACTCCAAAACATTTCCTCCATCCCCGCCCCATGTCCCAAATATTCCGTCCGTGCTTGTCGGCCGCCCTGAACTGTCAAGTCCACCTATTAAAAAAACTATTATTTTGTTGTCGTCCCCGTTAAATTTTCACATTAACACGTTTTGACAAAAGATCAAGGGGGCAACCCACTGGTTTTATTGCCTTTTGCGGTTGACGATAATGCATTGCATTCCCAACTACAACAAGGCCTAAAAGTGTGGTCGGGTCGCCGTTCCCAATATTAAAAATCCGATCCAGCTAGCAAGTGCTACAGTCAGTCCGAGGAGCACAGCACAATGGGTAAAAGGGCATAGACAATAAATCAACAAAATGTCATTACATTACAACATTACAAGTGCAGGAATCCTATTTTAAGGTTTGTGAAGTTGAACCTTCTTCTTTGGGCTCAAACGTACACATATAAATATTAAAACACGGACCACCGCACCGGCTTAAGTACGCCTGTACTTCGTAGTCGGCACCGTACATTTATTTCATTGCGCTGCGCTGTGTGTGGATTTTTGCTTGGCGAGCTTAATTTTTATCTCTAACTTTGAGTTATGTTTTTTGAATACCTAAGTCACTATAACTAACAGATACACAAACAAGGTCCAGTCGCATCGCAGTCGAACTTGCAGTCGTGCCAGTTCGTTTCCAGATCTCAAGACGTGCAAAATTTCTCAACTGTCGTTTTTGCTTGTGCGTGCGGCCGCGGTGTTGTGTGTGGCTTGTGGGTGTCATAATTTAGTTTTATTTTTAATTTCATAAAGATTCTCAAGTCATGAGTTTTACCCCTCAACTCGCATTCATGTGCCACTGCAGACATGCTTACCAGTCAATCAGTGAATTACTAAATCATAAATATTCTCAACATCCAGAGGATGTGCAGATAGTCAAAGGAGCAAATGGAAGGAAACGGATTGAGTTGAAAAAAGATGTGGAGGTCTTGGAATTGACGCTTAGCGGCAGGTAAGATTTAGTTTAGTTTAGTTAAGTGTACATTTATGAATTCAAAGCCTTTAGTTAGGACTGCTTGGTTTTTTTTAAACTTAGTAAAATTAACGCCAAGAAGAAGGGCGATGCTGCAAATGTTGGGAAGAATGCTAACGCCAGCCAGAGAAAGAGCCAAAATGACTGGAAGCTATCGCAAAATGCTAAGCCTACTGTGCCAATTCAGAAGTTGCAAACTGCCAAGGCTTCAACTAAAAGGTAAGGAATGTTGGATTTCAAGGTGCTGAACCCTGATGGTTATGATTCTTTGATTCAAATATTAACTATTTTTGAAAACAATATTTCACATCAACATCAGGTCTGCCGAACGCGATTCAACACCAGCGGACGAAATTTGGATATCCAAACCGCCGTCAAAGGAAGGGACCGTTTTACTTGTAAAATCAACACTGAAAAGAAAATTGGACGAGAGTCACAATAACGTTGAAACTGTCTAATGAAAATTTCAAGGCTCCAAAAGCTCCAAACATTTCCAAGACTAGAACAAAACAGCGGGAGGCGGCTGTTGAAACTTTGCCCGAGTCCAAACCGCAGGATAATTCATCCTCGTATAATTTGGACAATTGAAAAAGACGATGAATCCTTCAGTATGAATGCTCTCAAAGTGCCTCATCCGGGTCCGGGATCCAAAAACTCGACTTCATCGCTTTCGGAAATCCACCATTGCTCACTATGTGCAAAAGAATATTTGGATTTCAAGGATTTTAAGGAACATTTGAGAGTTCATTTCACGGATCAAGTGCACAAGTGCCCCTTCTGTGCACAAAAGTTGGGATCCATACTTGAGTTTAAGTGTCATGTAGAAAAATGTGAGTCGGAAAACGATAAGCCCGTATTCCTTTGTGGCAAGTGCAACAAGAAATGTAGATCTCTAGGGAAACTTGACGTCCATTTAAAATCTCATTTGCTGAAGAATGACTCACTCGGTTGTAACCCATTTGTAAATGTGATTAACGTTTGACGTTTGACCATACGTACCATATAGGCGTAAATTTTTAGCTCGAATCTGTGACTGTTATTTTTACGTATATTAATTTTCCTATTTGATTTTTACCTAATATTATTCTTGGTGCCAAGTTCCTCCTGCCAGGCATAAAAATAAGCATACGGGTTTTAATGTGTGCTCAAGCCGAAAAGTAATGTACGATCTCAATTTAATATTCCTAGAAATTTGTTACAAACTGCGTATTGTACATTAAAATTATATTAAATGATGGTGTGAAATAACACTCAACCCAAATTTATTTAACAAATATCGTCGTAAACCAAGAAACGATCAATTGCATGAACAACTCCATTTGTTGCCGGAATATCTGAACGCAGAACACGAGCCAATCCTACGTCTTTCAAGTGATCTACAAATTGTACAAGCAGGGAAAAAATTATTGTGCGCTACATTTTCGTGAAATAATTCTAATCCCAAATAAAAATTCATACCGTTTTGAACTCCGACGGTTAGCTCCCTCTCAGCCGCTGTCGTTAATTCTTGTCCGTCTTTAAATGCAGGACTAAAATATGTGCCTAGTACTACATGCTGTAAGATCAGTGCTTGTGCATTTTTTGTTGCCAATGAACCTACATTTTGAAAATAAAAAAATCTAGCTAAAATGCTTTTACAATGGAACTTACGAGCAGCAGTACTGTTATCCGTACTTTCCAAAATATTTTGAATTCTTCGAGGCAAGTGATCAAAGGCATCATTGGATGGTGCAAAGAGTGTTAGTGGATTTCCTATTCTTGTCCGTCTTTAAATGCAGGACTAAAATATGTGCCTAGTACTACATGCTGTAAGATCAGTGCTTGTGCATTTTTTGTTGCCAATGAACCTACATTTTCAAAATAAAAAAAATCAAGCTAAAATGCTTTTTAATCTTAATAACATAAAACTACTAAGGATAAAGCTCGCGTATTGCGTTGCTGATCTTTAGAAAGCGGCCGTTATTTAACTATGTTATTACAATGGAACTTACGAGCAGCAGTACTGTTATCCGTACTTTCCAAAATATTTTGAATTCTTCGAGGCAAGTGATCAAAGGCATCATTGGATGGTGCAAAGAGTGTTAGTGGATTTCCTATTCAAAATAGTAATGTAAGATGCAAAAACGATTCACAAAACACGTCAACAATGGCTGTAATTTAAAACATGTTATACCAAGAGCAAAGTACAATGTGACTCACCCGGATTCTTCAATTCAATTTCTAAACCGGCCCTTTGGACGTATTTCCGAAACTTGGAGAAGGATGTGCAATTATCCAAAACATCAAAAACTGTGCCGACGGGAACTGGGAATAGGGTATCTCCGATAACATGAACAATACCGTTGGAAGCAATGGCATCAGGAACGGTTACGGTCACATGATTGACTGTTGGTTTCTACGGAATAAATAAATGCCAAAATTGACCATGAAATTTTGCAAATTCTTCTTTTGATTCATCGATTCCCTTCCCTTATTCTTTTGTTGACAGGGTAGGGTCGATTTTTTCTCTCTAAAGCACACAATAGGCATGACTCATTACACTTACACGATCTGCATACAAACGAACGGTTAACGGCCTTCCGTGAAATAATGTTGGGATTCGAAGTTCATTCTTCATGTCCTTGGATGTTAACTTCCCAACCGTAATGTGATAAACAAGCATTTGTGCCAACATCTCGGAATCTCCTAACAATTTCCTTTGTGCCCATTTTGGTAGGCGGTCAATCGCATCATCGGTCGGAGCAAACACTGTATATGGTCCGGATCCTTGAAGGGCTTCACCCAATTGCGTTTGCTGGATCAGTTGGAGAAATGTTGTTGCACGGAGCTCCTTGAGGACATCAATGATTGTCGTTCGGCGCGGATGATTGACAGCGGAAGACGCGGAGGAACCTAGCATCTTGTAAAATTATATATTTTGCATGTATATGATTGCCGCAGAAACATTTGTATTAGGCATTTCCCAAAAATTTAATGCAGCAGAATATTGAAAAATTAAAACGAATGAAAATTAGCAAGAAACATGCCATGGGGCAAGGTGAGACTGCAATTGCATTTAGTTTTGAATTGATTTCTTTACACTCAAAATTAATCTGAATTTAACTACGAACCGTATACCGAGTCTTGTAGCCTTTTCTTTGGGGAAAATAGATTCCCAAAATCATTGAACAATTGAGCTGCAGTCAAGTTCAAGACACACACTAAGGTAAATGTAAAAACAACGCTGCTGATGCCCTTCATTTTTCACTAATACTGGAAGTAAATTGTTGATGAATCCAAAACTCCGAGGAGATGCTTCTGCCAAGTCTTAAAGATTAACACTGATGGAGTTAGGGATGAAACTGAGAATAAAGAAAAGAATAAAGAAAGAAGGTGTTTCAAAGTGTGACGGAGTGTGTTCACCCCAGCATATAGCACTTTTTATTACATCTTCGACCCAAGCCATTACGCCCATTGTTTGCAGTAAATACAGTTCTTCATTCTCATGAACTCCCATTCATTCATCGTGATAACAAGATGCGATGATCCAGGGTTTTCCTCATCTTTGAGACGAAGTTGAAAAAGAGAGATATGGACTTTGCTCAAATCATTCACGCGTTCCGGAGTTATAACATTCGGGATTGTTTTCAGTTTTTACAGTCCTACCTAACAATGGGCCATGGGACCATGGGAGGGAGAAATGTCTTTAACTCATTTTTTGCTTCCTTTCTTTCTTGGTAACCTTTGTCCGCAAATCCGCAACCAAAATGTAATCTCAAATTTATCGGCGAGCCAAACGCTTAAGCGCGCCATGCGTCATAGCCTCTGGTCAACTTAATTTTTACATTAAGCTGAAAATTACCTTATGCTCCAGACGACGACAGTATGGCTCCAAGGGTTAAATAGTTGAATGGGCTCATATATTTGCGAGCGTTCAGTAAATTTTGCAAACTAAATNTGGGCTCATATATTTGCGAGCGTTCAGTAAATTTTGCAAACTAAATGAAATCTGAGAAATGAGTTATTTTTTAAGCTTTTCTGATTAGCAGGCATGCAATCTGATTTATGTAGTGTAATAAGAGGGTTGTAAATTCTACCTAGCGCGTCTGACTGCGACGGAGTTCGCAAAAGTACGTATTATCCCCACCTTGTAATCAAATACGCAGTAAAACTACGACGCCGATAATGGTTGATTATTCGCAATCACATCAATGCGCTTTTCGCACTCAGAATTAATTGCTTCTTCAGTCCTATTTGTTCTTTTGTAAAATTTGAAAACTTTTTGCACACCTCAGCAACAGCGACCACTGCCACTGAGTGCATCGTCTACTTTTCTACGCAGCTTATTCCCTCACTTTGTTGAAGTCCTACAGAAATGCTTGCGTGCCATTCACATTTGTACCTTTCACACGCTTTCTGACTTTTAACACTAAACTACTGTGTATTTTGTTTACTGCACAGAACTTCTTTAATTTTCTCTAATTTGATGAAGACTTTAAGACATACTACTACCGCCTTAAACTAATTAGGTGGGTAGAAATTAATTTTGCGTAACCTTATAGCATTAGATTAATGTACCCTGTTCTTGCAAATACCATGCAGCGATTAGACTGCAAATAAGAAGGCTGAAACACCACTAGTGCTGCAAAAAAAATAATATTATTTCACGTTTACGAAGATCACATAAATTAAACATGGAGCTACTTGTACATATTACTCACTAATCAGTGCGATTATAGAAAACAGCGAGGTACAAATCGTCAAATTACAATTACACGAGAGAAAAGAAAAGTGCCGGTTAAAGTTGAAAGAGCTTCCTCATCTCCGGGATCGACAGGCCAGTTCCAACAGACTTCTTTGAACTTGAGAGCACCCCGTTAGCAAGCTCCAGCTTACATTCCTGTAAATTCTTGACTCGCTCCTCCATTGTGTCCTCGCTTATGTACCTGCAAATGTAATTGATGTAGTTAAGGTAAAATCGTGAAGAATTAGGTCAATTTCAGATTTTACAATATGAATCATAATGAATAAAGCAAAAAAAGTTAACCTTTTAATAGTAACATTTTTTGTTTGACCGAAGCGGTGAATACGATCCTGGGCTTGCAATTCTAGTTGAGGATTCCAATGTATGTCCAAGAAAAACAAGTGATTTGCACCGATTAAGTTTAATCCTACGCCTCCAGCAGCCAAAGATAACAGCATTATTTGAGGTTTCTTGGGATTGCTGTTAAACTTTCCCATCACCTCCATGCGCTCTCCCAACTTTACCTCCCCTAATCAAATGTGTTCAATTAAGATGCGAGTCAAAAGTGGTTTGCTCATTTCTATGCATAAATAAATTATGTCTTACCAGAGATCGTAGTAAGAGTAAATCCTCTTTCTAGAAGATGCCGATTAACAATTTTAAGGAGGGTGGTCCACTGTGAAACTATTATCACCTTGTCCATGACTCGATTCTCTGTTCTTGCAACTGTACGCAGATCTTCCAAGTCGTCGTATAGCTAAAGAAATAGTATAACAAAATGCAACTTGGATCGTAGAAATGCTTAAACAAAATCCTAAATAACACACTGAACTTACCATTCGCAATTTGGAGGACTGAAAGTTCTCTGAGAAGACCGGGTTTCTTCTACTGATTACATCATCGTTACTTAGAGGGTCGAACTCCTCGTCAAACTCCACTTCCGACGTTTCATCTTCCAACATCTAAATATTCATTGCAAAATGGAAATATTGCTAAAAAAGCAAGTTTACACCGCAATATAAAAATTAAACATTGCCTACCGTAGTAATCAAAAATGGATGAACAGATGCTTGTCGAAGACGAAGTAGCAAAGTAAATATGTGTGTAAAGTTAACATCACGAGCTTGCTTCGGTATGTTCTGTTTCCCAGCAACAAAGTTGTTAGCAGCCCTTTGCAGGTCTGAAACGGCTGATTCTTGACCCTTCAAAAACATTTTGAATTGAGATCTGAAAAAACGCAAGAGCAGCATTTACTAATAAAATCACGCATGCTATTATCCGGATCAGAATGGTTCTGCTCATAATGCGCACAACTTACTCGGCAAAAGAGTAAAGATGATCATAAATGCGCCTTTCTTCCTGCGTCATAGTGACCTTGACATCAATGACGGTCTTGGGTGGGATTTTGGCCACGTTTCCTCCGCAAACTTGAACATCGGCTTTTGTACGTCGCAGTATAAGAGACTTTGTGATTATATTCAGTCTTTCCGCATTTTCGGCCGACACCGACTTTAGGCCAATCCAATAATTCCAAACTACGGGATCGTCAAATGGATACATGTGTAAGAATTTTACCAATGAATGAAAATCAGAGGGCCTGTATTCAATAAAATAAGGTCATTAATTTGATTTTGTTGTGCCAAATTTAGGTATCTGAATCGTATTCCTGACTTGTTATGAATGGGAGTTCCAGTTGCTACCCATCGGTAATTGGAATGCAACTTTGACACAGCTTGAGCCCCTAGGGTTTTGGAATTCCGAATGCAGTGCCCTTCATCTAAAACTATTCTTTCCCACTGGATCCTCATTAAAGGACTTGAATACTAATGGATTCCAAAAAGCATTTCAATACTAATGTTTCTATCAACATGGAATCTATACATAGAATAGTACAAGCACGCGAGTAAACGTGTCATTCTGATTACCTTGGCATTTCCGAATTTCTCGGTGGATTCCTTCGGAATATCGCTTCCAACTGTCTGATATGTGGTTAGCACAAAATCGTACTGAACCAGTCTAAAAGCATCAAGATTTAATAATAAGTAAATTTTGAAAATATGTTTTGTAAAATAAAATTATTACACTGCGGCTGAATTAGTTCGCTTCGCTCCATGGTATTCGTACACTTTTAAACCTCTGGCTTTCTGCTTTATTTCGTATTCCCATTGTCCCATTACGGAAGCTGGTACAACAACAAGAGTAGATCGGCTCGGAACTAATTTGCCTGCAAGCCAAAAACAAGTTACTATTAGAAAAATTATATTTATAAAAACAAACTGACATGTCACTATGCAATACAAAACCTAAAAAACCAAACTACAACTCACGCGTATCAGCTGACAGCCAGCTGCTGCTTTTCGCAATAGGCCTTTTAGCACCTTCCATTTTACTCTTCAGTACAAGAGCGATCATCATAATCGTCTTTCCAAGACCCATTTCATCTGCCAAAATCCCACCCCCTGGAAATTGCTGCTCCCTCCAGAAAAGCCATTCCAAGCCGTAGCGTTGATGATCATACAACTCAATTCGTAAACCAGCCGGTTTTTCAGCCAATACGTCTTCTTTTGGCATCGTCGCTATTGTTTCTGTGAGCTTACTGATTGCATTTTGAACTCCAACTTGATATTCTGAAGAAAGGGCAATTTTGGGTAAAGGTCCGCTGGCAGCCGGCAAGTCAATAAACTTTATTTTGGGTTCGGGTTTCTGTAATCCTCTTCCAGTTGGCAAAGTCGCTAAATCACGGCGAGGCGGGGCTTCAACGTAAACAACTTCAGGACTCTCTTGCTCCGATCCGCTTTCATCTGTGGTTGAAATCCTAATTGAGGATGACGATGAGGAAGACTTGGAGGGCCCGCTCGATGTTCCTTCGAGTTCTATAGTTTTGTGGCCTTGAATGGATTCGTCTTCAATAATATTCACTGGAGTCTTCGGTTTGAACACAAATTTCTTGCTCTTATCCTTCGTTTTATCAATGGTTAGATTGTTGATACGAGAGGATATATCGTCCAATGCGTCAAACGTGTTTTCTTGAATCGCTGACTCAAATTTGGTTTCTCCTTCCGAACTTGATGAATCTGATTCTATTTTTTGTCGATTTCGCCTGCCCTTATTAAATTTTTGGAAGTCATCAGGAGATGCAGATGTCGAGCTCGACTTTTCCTTTGCGTCATTGTTCCCCACTTCATCTTCTGTTACTGCTGACATGTCCAAATCCAGCGGTTGCAACTTGCGGAAGTTGGACATCAATGGTGTAGATGTTACTGTCTCCTTCCCCTTTCGCAATGGCGGATTTGGGCTTTCGAGCTCTTCCTCCTCGCCCTCACTTCCGCTTGCTGGAATCACCTGTGGACTTTTAAAATTTTGGGCTTTTCTGGTCAGCAGTGCCGCGTTTGCCTTGTTCACCGCAGGAGACTCATTCTCCTCCTCCGAATCAGAGAATATAGAAGGTGAATCCATCACGAGTATCGTTCCTTGGTTTAAAAAAGTCAAAAGTAAAACTATATTTAAATCCTCACACGTAACGTAACCCACAATTGACAATCCACAAATAGCAGCACATCAAAAACGTACTCTTGTACTAGTTATTTTGTGACAGCCTCCATATAAATGAGTAACTTATCATAAAATCTATAACATACCGTACCTTGACGCAACGCAGGCCCGGTCTCCGGTTGGAAATGAAATGCCCCGCCGTACCCGTACCGTCAAATTCGAGAAATTGTCTTCGCTGCTTGTCAGTAGGTGATTTGAATGGAAATATAAGGATATTCCAAATGGGAAATGATTTACTGCTAATTGACACAAGTCACCAGTTGTAATTCGGATTGGCTACTAACGGACAAAGGCACTTCGGCAGATGAGATGGGATGATGTTGACCAACGGACAGGTAGGGTTTGAATGCGGCGAGAAACGAAATCTTGTCGTCTCCCTTCACATTCCCTCGTCTTTCTTTTGTTTACATGCCCGCCTACGCCTACGCGAGTTCAACCGCCGATGCCGCCCGGTGGAAAATCTATGATCCGGAAAATCCGGATGCGGTTTGGCCAATCCCAAGATTCACAACGTCTCAAAGTCTACAGCAAACAGGAGCAAACACGAGATTCGTCCAGTATGATCCGTGCAATATGAAATATACTAATCACATTCCTCTTTGATTGTTGTAGAT
>JAAXYW010001402.1:0-21845 GCA_036851895.1 Orthonychiurus folsomi | reverse complement strand
ATGGTACACGAATACAAATGGTCGTCTGCCGTTAAAGTTATTTCTAACAGTACTAGCTTTCAAATTTTGGCTAAGACTGGTCGCTCCAGCCCTGCTTTAAAACGCTACTAATTTTTTTGAAATCGTGCCAATGAAACCGACTTAGTAACCCTGAAGCTTGGAAGCGCTGCTTAAAAATTTGGAAGCGCTACGACACAACTTGGAAGCGCTGCTTCAACTTGGAAGCGCCGCCTAAAAACTTGGAAGAACTGCTTAAAAACTTGGAAGCGCTGCTTAAAAACTTGGAAGCACTGCTTAAAAACTTGGAAGCACTGCTTAAAAACTTGGAAGCGCTGCTTAAAAATTTGGAAGCACTACTACACAACTTGGAAGCGCTCTTTAAAACTTGGAAGCACTGCTTAAAACTTGGAAGCACTGCTTAAAAACTTGGAAGCGCTGCTTAAAACCTGGATGCGCTGCTTAAAGCCTGGAAGCGCTGCTTAAAAACTTGGAAGCGCTGCTTAAAAACTTGGAAGCGCTGCTTAAAAACTTGGAAGCGCTGCTTAATTACATTAAAACGCTGCTAAATTAGAAACACATAGTAGCGACAAAGTTACTAAATAATACTTTGCAATTCCAATTTGTATAGAATCTAACTTATCAAATTTCGCAAGGTCCAGCAACTAAACAGTACAGCCGCAACAAGCCTACGTAACAGCTTCGCAAAATTAATTCCCCTTTTCACCTCCACGGAAGTTTTGTATGAAGGGAAGAAACTGCAAGGAAAGTTTGAGACACGCTGTCACGCCAAGCACGGCGGGGGTTAGGAAATTAAGGTAACACGACACCTTACACCCCGGTGGGGCGACACGCTGTGTAACCCTTGCCTTTGCCTTTTACAGTTACGTCACTTCACGCCTTTACCCGTACACACCCTGCCCGGCAAACTAGTATTGCTATGCTATGTTAATGAGTCAAAAATCAAACTTGTAAATGACGATATTAAAAACCTGCCGGCAACACTTACTTCCCTTGTTCGGAATTACTTTTCTTTTTCAAAGTTGCGTGGGTGAAATTGAAATGACATTTTAATTTCACTGCGCTGCGCTACTTTAACTTTTCAACCTACTTAACCCTGTAAATCCCTCGCCAATTTCAATGATAATTAATGCCATGCAAATTTTAAATTTAAATTTCCTCACCTCAAGTCGTCCTTCATGTGGTGGCTTCGTCACTTCACGCCTTTACCCGTACACACCCTGCCCGGCAAACTAGTAATGCTATGCTATGTTAATGAGTCAAAAATGAAACTTGTAAATGACGATATTAAAAACCTGCCGGCAACACTTACTTCCCTTGTTCGGAATTACTTTTCTTTTTCAAAGTTGCGTGTGTGAAATTGAAATGGCATTTTAATTTCACTGTGCTGCACTACTTTAACTTGTCAACCTACTTCCCCTGCAAATCCCTCGCCAGTTTCAATAATAACTTATGCCATGCAAATTTTAAATTTAAATTTCCTCACCTCAAGTCGTCCTTCATGTGGTGGCTTGGACACCCGAAATAAAACCCCAGACTCTCGGATCCCAAATTTGGACAAATCCAGAGTAATGGCCAAATGGCGGGGTGTGATTATGACGGAGTCTCCTTCCGCAACCTGGACGGGACTCAACCTGTCATAATTAGCGAGATAAAATTAGTTTTACAGTTAGCGGAAACCTCGTAAATTGCGAAAAGACCGACCTCATAATTTCCAGCTCCCCAATTGCAGTTTGCGTCGTGACTCGGATTACGTCCCTCGGGATCGTAATTACATCCAATGAGCTTCTCGTCCCGTTGTCTCCCCCATTATTTGTGGTCGTCATCATAATTGAGCTCGTTGAATTCGTTCTGTTGTTATTGCTCAATACAAACCCACTCCCATGTCCATCCTGACTGCAGTTCCCGCTCCCAGCATTCAAATTCGGGGAACAAAATGCATCCGAGGACGACGACTCCGAACCCGGGCAGCCCCTAGAAACATTTCTCGTCACATCCGCCTCCGGGAGCCCGAATCCAGTCCCATCAATACTGAACTCAGAAATGCAGCCCTAGTGGAAAACAATCCATATTCCATTACATAATTAAGTCATACGTCATATTGTACTGTGATTTGTGATGAAAAGGCCTGGCTAGGTCAGGTTATGAATAACGATAATAACGTGAACGTGACCTGTCATTTTGTCACTTTGATTCCCACGCCCGCCCACCGTACCGTAACCGCCCAAAAAAGGAATGACGACAGCATGGCACTTTAGACTTACCGCGAAACTCTGATCGATTAGTCCCAAACTCCGAAGTTTACTCTGCTTCGAATCTTCTATCCCGCCCAGGAAAACGACTTCTGAGACGTCCAAATGTCGGCTGGCTCCTCGTGGTGCGGATTCCGCCGTCCAAGTTTGATTGTCAATCGTCACAGACAAAAGGGAAGGGGCCGCCTTTAAAACAAGGCGGAAAAACACATATACATGGGCACACTACAATTTACTGTACTCTATGGGTGTCGAAATCCAACTTTTTTCGTAGGTCCCCGAAATCGTTTCAACTTTGTCAACCTTCATCCCATTTACCGGGCGAGGAGTAACATAATCCTCCCATTTATTTCAGAGGCAGGGCAGGGGATCCCAACTTCCGCGCGTTAAATTCCATTATTAAAAGCTACGCACGCACGAGGGAGGAAATTCATCTTCCCCCGCCGCGCCAGGTTGTAGATAGATAATTTTCTCCAACCCAAAGTAAATGCATTAAATTGAAAGTCTTTTGGCGGGTTTCAAATTAGCCGACGCCTTGCCGTCCTGGTTGTCTTTTTGATGAACCTTTATTAAGATTAATGAGGGCGAGGACAAAAATACAGACGAAAACATCCGCTTCTGCGGCAAGGAAACGTTAAATCATTTTTAAGACAGCTGGCTCGTCTCAAACCGGGCCCGGGTCGCGTTGCGCTTTGGAAAACAAGGGAAATATTGGGGACTAAAAGGCGGGTTCCACCTTCTCACCGCGGCGGGAAGAGTGATGATATTAAAATACTGTAAGGCACGTATTCACAACAACCAAGCTTATATAATCCCACAAAATTTGGAATTAATCCTACATATTATGTGTTGTGTATATGGGTGGGATCCGTATAATTAAAATCGGAGGGAGTATGTGAACTTACATGAAGAGTAATCGAATGCCAGCGGTGATCCGTCATATCTGCCGTTGAACGGATGTGAATTGGTCCACTCCCCATCTCAGCTACGAAGTGAGCCTGAATTAATAGACAACTATTAGGAAAACTTATCATGAAATGTTATATAAAGCACTAATTGCTATATATTGGTTTCCTTCGGAAAATAGGGCTAATCAGAGAAAATCTAATAGAGTTGGCTATACAAGCCACAAGCACGTTTTTGGTTAAATGTTTTATATTGCTAATTTATACACTACATTTTAGTTTATATCATTTGTAATATTTATTAATTTATACTTTTGTACACTTACCGCATGATTAGTTAGTGGATTTAAAAAATGAATGCCTGCAATTACTTTGTAAATTCATTTGGGAGTTTGAGCAGGAAAAGCTTCTAAACATAATAATAACTTTCGAAGACTGGACTGGCCAGTGAGATTTGAGCTACTTCCTTAACATCCATTTAGTAGGAAGCACTAGGACAAGTACTAAAAGGAAATCCCAGGAAAGGGTTTAAGGGGAATGATTACAAGATCGTAAGACGTGAAACGCAACTGGCCATGACTTCCTTACCTTCCCATCCCGAAGCTCCAAAGCCAGATAATCTGGGCGGGAAGATACCCCCGAAACATAAAAAATCAAGCCGTTCCCTTGGACGGGGCGAACATTCATTTTTACGACAGTCCCTTGCCTCGGAATGGCAGCCCTCGCAATGACATAACTGGAGGAGGACTGGAAACTGAATGGATCCGATGGTGAGGCATCAAACTCCTCCGAGCAGTTCCAAGCAACTCCACTAATCTAATTAAGAAAACATTTCCCTTCACTTGAAACCCATATGCTTTTCCCGCCATCCCACCCAACCCTGAACACCAATTAAACTCCGCTCTGATTAGATAACAAACTTTCTTTTGGAAACTGAATGGATCCGATGGTGAGGCATCAAACTCCTCCGAGCAGTTCCAAGCAACTCCACTGATCTAATTAAGAAAACATTTCCCTTCACTTGAAACCCATATGCTTTTCCCGCCATCCCACCCAACCCTGAACACCAATTAAACTCCGCTCTGATTACATAACAAACTTTCTTCCCCTCCATGTTTTCATTTCTGGTAGGAAAAAAAACCAACAGCCAGCTACTTTTTATTTATGGTTTTAGCATTCGGTGAACTGCACCGTAAATGTGATAAATGTACCCGCATCCAATGCCAAGTTCAACAACCGGGAATTAAGTGCGACCGTTATTACTGGTCGTAGTCGTCTTTCAAATCCTTCAAAGTTGTTTTAACAATCTCATAAATTTTGAGGAGATTTTGCAAATTTGCCATTCTATTACATGACAAAAAAGTCAAACATTGGCATAAAAGCGGTTACAAATAATTTGCGGAGGAAAACCCGGGTATTCCCATTTAAATTCGTCCCAAATTCCACACATGCATGAATGACATGCACAATGCATACATGTCTATGCTATGCTAAACTATAGTATAGTAAGCAAACCTCTCCAGGTTGAGTTTTGGCACGGAGGAGGACATCTTCAGAGTTGTACGTGATATGAGACATGCAGCCACGGAAGGAAGGAAGGTTCCCCAAAAAGATCTCATTGAATCCCGCCAACCCGCCCAACCAAACCCCGAAGTGGATGTTCAGCTCGTGGAACCGACTCGGCAGATTTGCTCTAAAGGGAGACAGAAAATATTCATTCCATAAATCAAAATACTCCGTCGTCGTCGTCGTCCGGTCGTTTCCACCCTCAACCCGCCCGATACTCCATTATTCCGTGCCAAATGAATAAATACCTACGTACGTAGGAAAAAGTGGCTAGTCAGCAACACAGCGCAGAGAAACGCGCGCCTGACGACGTGTTAATCCTTAATAATAGTGGCCGTCCCCGTCGTGTGATTTTTATATCTAGTCCCTAATAATAAATAAACATTAAAAGTTTTCTTTTTCTTCCCATTGTTTTCCCAGACATACTACACCGGGGCAGGAAAATGAGGTAGTGCACTATACAATTCCCATCCCATGGAGAAAGCAGGAGTGTTTCACACCAACCGGAATAACATTCCCAAAAATAAGACAAAAACCGCGGGAGGACTTGAACCTCTTCCGCGTCATCCTCATCCCTGTCACTGTCACGTATCCTCCTCGGAATGCAATTTATCATTGCACTCGTACGTACGTACTACGAAAAGTTGCGTGGCTAAAGAAAGTGAAATCCTGCATACGTACGTACATAAAACACATAAAAATTCGTCGTCCTGACGCGTCGTGTTGCATTACATTGAATTCAGTCTAAAATTCACATAAAGAATACACGGCGTGGTGTGGCGTGGGTGTAGCACGTGGCGAGCCGTGCGCTGTACGACAGATGCCGTTTACGTTACGTGCACGGCACAAACCATATGGTCCACGCCATGGGACGACAACGCCACTTTTCACATCCGTATGTCCATTGTCAGCATGGAGTCTGTGTTATTTGCATTAAATTTTCTCTGTTTTATTAAAATGAAAGCAACGGATGGACATCCCCAGCAACTTCCACTAAAATTTAAATTACGCGGCACGCCAGGCGGGCAGGCTCATTGAATAAATACATGCCATGGTACGGGGGCGGTTAGCTTCATTTTCCAAACCCCCCACGCTCACGGCTAAGCCTTTCATCAAGAAATGTGGAGTCAGTCGAACGAACGGACGGACGTCCTTAAATACAGGGGAGTCGTCGTCAGAAATTTGAAATTCCCTCCTTTACATTTTGGATGGTAACAGCGGGGAAGGACGAGGGCGTAAATATTCATGCAAATATTTCTTGTCCGTCTCATTCCGTATTCAGATCACTCCGTTTATTATTACAGGGGGAACGGAGACGATTTGCTAATTGACTTCTGGTTTTCCCTGTGGCTGTTTTTGGGAAGGGAAATCTATGGTATATCCGGTTCCCGGTGAACCGAAAAACCCGAAAAGTAGTACAATACAATTCAGAGACCGTATGTACGTTTTACGTTACAAAAACCACAAAGATCCAAAATGTACGTATGTACTTGGATGGAGGGAGATGTCTTCCCATAATGATGTTGGGTGAAAGGAGCAAGTTTGAGAAAGGAAGGGGCAAATTGGGCCAGGCTCCCGCCCGCAAGGAAAATAAGACGGAAAACGTAGCCAAGCACCTACATTTCACTTTCACTGCTTGCTTTCTCCATTCGGACAACGCGTAGAGTGAAAGGATTCAAAGGAATCCCGCACTGTAGGAAATTCCTTCCAGTTTAACGCAAATAAATAAAGGGATTAAAGTCCGGGAGGCAAACTTTCTCGCTCTGCATATATACATATGCATAAAACATGTTCTCCATTCGACAAGACTGGCAGGAGAAACAACATCCCCACCAATTAGAATGGAAAAGTCTGGATTTTAATTGGTTGGAGTCGGATTAGTGCCGCCGACACAATAGCGGGAGGAAAGCAAATTAAAGGAAATGGTGTGTGCTGGACGTCAGGGTCCCAGGTGATTTTTACAAAGCAAAAAACTAAATACTAACTGTCCTCGGAACTGCGGGGCAGCAATTTATTATGAACAAAGGGAATGCTCATTTTATACATATTTTCGGGGTAGAAGTGCCATTGTTTCCTGGAAACTGCCATTAAAAACGCCGCAGGTATACTATGCGGTAAAAGTCAACATAATTAAAAATACTATTCCTTTTTTTGACGAGTGTTATACGACTGAATTTAAATTTTCACAATTAATTCATTGTGCTCCTGGAATCTACGATTTATTGAGAAGTTATAGTAGAAATTAAATCTCGGAAAAAATTTGCTTTCCAAAATTAAGTACGTTTAATTTGGAAATTGATTTAAAAAAACTATGCATTAGAAAACGAGCTAAATATTCCATATTAAAAGAAAAGTAGCCTTTTTGGAAAAAGTTCCCAAAAATGCATAAAATCAAGTCACATCTCTTTAATGCACCCTAACGCAGTTGTTTCCAACCCCGTCGCATATTTTTTCATTTGACAAATAAATGGAGTATCTTCGCATACGTCCGTCCATGGACTTTCACCCCCGCGGAGAAAGCAGGATTCTCAGGATCATTTTCCTCCTCAGATTGACAAAAAAATCCACAGAATCCGTGCTTCCTCCCATTTTCATTCCAAAGAAAGAATTCCACGTCGTCGTGGGTACATCCATCAGTTCCGTCCCTGGTTTGTTTCTCAACCTGGACTTCCTCCTTCGTGTAGGAATCCAATTCCTCAAGACATCACGTCACGTGGACGGACACACACACACACGGGCAGCCGGCAAAGTGCTTGGATTCTGCGGGCGCTGAGGAACACGAATGAATTTCATACTACGATAACTTACTTGGTGAAATGATGGTCGACTTGAATGGTGAGCTGAGAGCCGCGACGCGTGAGGTTAACTGTGTGCCATTTCATGTCGTTTAGAAGGAAAGGGGCTTCCGAAGCAATTTCTGTTTCACCGGCTCCCAAATTTATGTGTACCTAGTGAGGAAGGACAAAGTGCAATACAGTGCATACATTCAGTATAGCAGCGCTTAGCGTAGATGTAGATGTTTTACCATGATAATATCAGATTCCTAGCCAGGAACCAACCTATTGTCTCAAAACCCCTTCGCGGGAAATGAAGGCTTTCTCCAACTTACTTTAGGCATGGAGATTTCCTCACATGTGAAGGGTGGTCCAGAAATGCAAACGATTTTAAAAAAAAGTACAGGAGGTTTCTGCGAAATTTTACACAGATCTGTGAAAAATCCACCAAAGGATTTCTTTTGCATTATATTCTGGGTTAAGGCGGATTTATTAGTTACGGTTTTTATTAAATGGCGGGATTGAAAACTGTGCAAATGTTAATTCGCAAGAGTTGGGTTCTTTCGCAAGGTTATTTTTGCAGATTTTAATAGAATTCTTGCAAATTTTCTTGAATTTTTAAATCTACCGTATTTTTTCTGGACCACCCTTCCCAGACAAATGGAAATGACTCCACTTCACAGGAAGGAAGCCCACAGACCAGTTGCATCGCATTTTACATCCGTTTATATTTCTTGAATTTATATTGGGAAATCCTCAATGGCTTTCTTCCTTTCCGCCAGCCGCTGACCCCAAAACCCCGGCCGTCCGTCCGTCCCGCGTGTGTCCGCAGCGGGCGGGTGAATTGAAACTACTCAGTATTCATGTCCTCACCCCGAACAATGTGCTTTGGAGTGCAATTATACAGTTGTACTCTTCCCGAGCATTACTTCATCGCCTTTCTCCTTTATTACCCGCCGTCGTCGTTCAAACTCTCGTCTTTAGTTTACTCCCTGTGCTTTTCCCTGCCCGGAAAATTTGTATTGGTATGCAGAGTCCAACCCCGGCTCCCGCACTGCAGTTTTCCCCTGGAACGGGCAGCAGCAACGGAAAACAACAACGGAAGGACGGACTTTTGCAAAATACGGAACTGAGCCCTCGAAAATTGAGAAACTTTATTCAAACGGGCCCAAAGTTTTAGTTTTATTCTATGCATGAAATCCCGGAATAGGATTTTAGCTGAAGTAAAGTAAATGTTACGAAAATTCAGAATTATCGCCTTGGGCGGAATTTGTAAAAAAGGCGGGAAAATGGGGCCATGTGCTGGCAACGCAGCGGCGGCTGGTGACACGTGACCTGCATGTTGTTTGGGTTATTGTATGAACAAATTACGAGGGGAATCTTTAATAAATCGGGTTCATGCATTATGTTGTTATGTAGTATACATTTTTTTTGGTCTTTACCTTTAATCGGCCGGCATCAAGAACTAGAAGGCAATAATCTGTGCGTCCAGCTGCGAGAAAAATCATGGAGTCGGATCTCCGGGTTCGAAGGCGGAAATAAATATCGGAGTAACTTCGGGCCTCCTGGAGTCGGACGCTGACGTGACTTGAACCAAAAAATGAGACTGTAACAAAAAAAAAGATTAATTAGCGTCGTGTGTACACACTTAATTGTGCACTGCGAATTGCAATTCTGTTCATATTTTTAGACGTTTGTGCAAAATTGCAACGTATGTTACGTAGATTACGTACTGGAAAACTATTTACGATAATTTTACTTGCAACGATAAAAAAACGCGGCGCGTCGAATAATACATAAATCGGTTTTTATACAAAAATTGGCAATTTCAAATTCTCCCTCATTAAACGCCGTGTTCAACTCAATTATCCATCCCGCTCGTGCCGTGCCATACAGTGCTCAAATGACCAAATCTCAGCCGTAAATTCGGAGGGGTGATGAAATGAGAGGTGCAACATAAAATTATTTATGGATCAGAAGATAATGGGATTTCAAATAGCTCGCCAGTGCATGTTTTGAGTGGTGTAAAAAAGTACTCACTCTAGTTCACCATATAGTCCAGCCATAAAGCTAAGCCCCAGGCATAGTTTGACATAGGATTTGAAAAAGGCGCGTAATTACAAACTGTCATTCACTCAAACGACTTGCCCTGCCCTGCACTTTGACAAGGGCTATTAAATTCCTCTCGAATAATCGACGCTGTTGGTTTACTGGCATATTCCCTAACATGACATCATTGGGAATTCCATGACAAGACGATCCGTACTCGTACCATCCCGAGAATTGATATGGATTTCATATCAAAATGCGGAAATGAGATGAAATGAAATGAAGTAATCTGGGGATCTCGTCTTCGGCAAACATACGTACGTACATACATGAGGTTTCCGCGTGGTTTTTTTTTGAACCCAGTCCTGTCTCCCTGTCAAAATTCCCGGCACGAAATTCGAATGAAGGAAAAGGAATCAAGCCTTCCAGCCATCCCACACCCACCACGCCCGCCGCCCGGTCGGGAATGAAATGGCGGGTCGTTCGTCTATTATCTCATTCTATTTTGCTGGAGGAGACGTAGATGTAACTTGAAATACCACACCCTTTCGTACAGGAATCTGGTAGGTCGTCGTCGTGCCGAGAGTTCAATGACATGAAAGCCAATCCTTTTGCTCTAATGTTCTGTTTTCCTTCAAATTTAAACACCCCCTGTCAATATTGCACTTGAAATTTGATATAGTTTGAGTCCGTCGCGTCTTTGAAGTCTTTAAATTCCAAACCACTTTATTATTGAGTGGCATGGTGTCTCGAGGGCGGAGCGGGTTAACAGCATGGCGTGCAATTTCATTACATATCCAATACGGGAGCGTCTGGGATCGTGTTTAAGGACCTCAGAAATTACTGCCTCTCAATCTTTTAGTTTTAGGGCGGAAAGTTTGCGAAAATCGTTCGTTGCGTCACATGGCTGTGGCTTATGGCATGGTGGGTTTTATTGAGAATTCGAACCCACAGCTACTACACTTCGCTCTACATGTAGATGCACTACTGCTGATTACTACAAGGGTTTGGTCCAATACTCTAAACTTGTGCATGCCTTGCCTTGTAATAAAATGGCAAGTTTTTGTGACATTTTGCAATATTATTTGTGATTTTCATAAAACTACATCTCAATCAGTGGAGGGAAGTTGGAGGTTTTTTTTAAAATCAAATTGAGACATTCTGATAGTGCAAATTCCTGGATCTGTTTGATAACCATTCACATTCAGAGTGGCGATTAAATAACTGCCAACTACGTACGTACGTCTACGTACGCTCGTCAGTTGGCAGCCATATCATCTTTTATAGACGGCACTTTCCTCACACTTTTCGGGGGCATTGGATCCCTGGGTTAGAAATGTCCTAGCCCTGCGTACATAGCCAACCATGAGCCACAAAATACGTTCCAAGTCACGAACGGGGGAAGCTGGGAGGAAAGGCCTTAATCCTTAATAAATGAAGGAAGTATAAAGTAATGCAATAATAATAAAGCCGTGCTAATAATATTGCGGTAACTTTATCAGAATTTAATTTTCCTCTGAGTGCAATCCTCATTTCCACGCCAACGGAACGGAACGGAACGCCATGGTGAATCTTGAACGATTTCGGTTCGCATCTTAAGGACCGCAGCAGCGCAGCAACAGCAACCCACCGGTTTAACTCAGCTAAACTCCCCTTGATCCCAAACTGCGGCGGGAGCCGTAGCAACGAGGACTTCAACGTGACGGCCGCGGTCGTAGAAATTTGGCCAAGACGTGTTACTTCCCTCGAAGGAGTGAGAATATTGAACCTAAAACCCTCATCTAAGACTCATCTAAGAAGATGCTTCCTTCCTGTGGAAGAGTTAGTTTTTCTCTCATGCAATATTGGCCCAAAAGATTTCATTTGTATTTCCAACACACTTTCCTTTTCTCTTTCCTTTTTGCCGGCCGCCCTTTTCGCGGTGGGAAATTTTGAATTCCAAACACATTTTCACTCCTTGATCCACATCCAAAAACCAGAACCACCTTTAGCCTACGTACAGTATATTGGCCGGGCCTGGGCCTCAGGGAAAGTAAATCTAGTCCATCAGTGTGGAATAAACCGTGTGGTTTCTAATGAAATCAAATTGTGCATTATTTTCAGAGGGTGAAATTGGTGTAAGCCATTAGCTTCGGGTCATAAAAATAAAGTGGGAAAAATAACGCTGGGAAAAGCGTACGTTTAGGGGCAAAAATTATTCTGGGCTTCGCGGATCCTGCCTGCCAGGTTCACATGTGATGATAAACTCCTTTCACTTCGTCAAGCGTGGCGTGGCGTCGCGGTCCCATTTTTTGCAAAGAACATAGGACAGAAATTAATAATTGAGAAAAATGTAGTTGCCCAACTTTAAATGGATCCGTATGCTCTCGGATCGTAATCATGATTCATGCGGTTTTTGAAAGAATTTTGCATGCGACGACGCGAGACTTTTCGTAGTCAATTTATATTTATTTAAAATTCCCAGACCCCTGGACTGGATCCTGTCTTAAAACCAATTTTTAAAAGAAAAATTCGGGCAACTTAACCTAAGTGGCCATTTTTAAAATACAACCTGAAATCAAGTGAAGTTTTTGTCAAAATTGAAGCCAAAAAACGGCGGGAAGTATTGCCCCGCTCCCTGCTTCCGTTTTACGAAACTTTTGTCCCTAAATCAGGGGGAGTGTTGTGCGTGTTGCGTAGTGGCTCGTATTACCCGGTACAGGTTGTGTAACACAGTACATATCCTCCGTCTGTATACGGAAAAAGCACGGCAAAACAATGTGGCACTTCAAATGGCTTTCTAAGTTACCCGAAATGATCAAAGTTTCTTTTAAAAAGTTTTATTCTTTGCGGCATGGCGCTTCTTGGCAAACATGGACGGCTGTCGCGAGGTAGTGGATCTCATTCCCTTAATGCAATCCATTGGCGGGAATCCAGTCAAAAACCGAAACGAATTTGAGAAGAAAAGCAAACATTGAAACACACTTTCCCATTCTATAGCAATGTAATCCAATTGTAAAGTTTATGATTGTATTATGGAAATTTGAAGACAGGGATTTCTGCTTATTTGAAAGGTATGGAAACAAGTAGTGGCGTTTATAAAACTTTATGAAATAAACACTTGTGGGGCGGAGCCTATTGTATTTCAGTCTTTCAGCTAATTTGTGGCGTCTGAAAAAAACTAATTACCGTCAAAAATTAATAAAATTAAAACATTTAAAAATTTTTTAAACTTATCAATATAAGAAGCGTGCTGTCCACCGTTTACGCTAATCCTTAAATTATAAAAATAAGTAGCTAACATTTACGCACGTTAATCATGATTTTTTCACGACGTTTGACATTGAACGGATTACAGCCCCGGTCTGACAATGACAGGAAATAAGATGTCTCCCATTGTAAAACTTTGATTCTATCCTTGAATCGGACTTGAGCAGAAATTGTTATTGGTGAATGTAAAGTAGTTTCTGTTGAGCGGGGGTTATATACCCTTTGAAAGTATGAGCATTTTTGGTCTCCTTTCCTTCCATGTACTTCAATACAATCCACAAGGATCCTGGCCGAGTCGGGTCTGCCTGAAGGCTGGAAGGGAAACGGAAACAAAATCCCCTTCACAAAACTCGTCAGCTCCTTCCGTTTGGTTGGAAGGGGAAATCAATTACTGCAGATTTACATTTGACGTACTTCTCTTTTCCTCTTGGTTAAAATAAGTAGCTAACATTTACGCACGTTAATCATGATTTTTTCACGACGTTTGACATTGAACGGATTACAGCCCCGGTCTGACAATGACAGGAAATAAGATGTATCCCATTGTAAAACTTTGATTCCATCCTTGAATCGGACTTGAGCAGAAATTGCTATTGGTGAATGTAAAGTAGTTTCTGTTGAGCGGGGGTTATATACCCTTTGAAAGTATGAGCATTTTTGGTCTCCTTTTCTCACATGTACTTCAATACAATCCACAAGGATCCTGGCCGAGTCGGGTCGGGGCCTGAAGGCTGGAAGGGAAACGGAAACAAAATCCCCTTCACAAAACTCGTCAGCTCCTTCCGTTTGGTTGGAAGGGGAAATCAATTACTGCAGATTTACATTTGACGTACTTCTCCTTTCCTCTTGGTAAAATAATCTGCTCCTCCACACAGTACGAACGGCACTTCACCTAGTTTACTTTAATCCTTCCCTTTAATAATGCTCTGCAGATTTAATTAACAAAGAGTAAATCCAGCCCTTTCTGAGTTTGGGTTGTGTGATCTATCAGACACGGAGGGGATCAGATGCCGGCGTACATTACGTAGCGTGCATTACTGGGCGGAAAAAGTCAAACTCCAAAGTGCACCTTTACTACCACAGGTGAATTTTACAAGTTTTTCCCTTGATTGACCCACCAAAGTCCCCCGTGCTTTGCCATGAAATGGAATTTAACCCTTTGGCTTGCCTGCCAGGATCATTTTTAGTCGTAAATTTCCTGGGTTCTTCTCTATGCCGGTGAGGAAATCCCCAGAGTGCTAATATAAAGTGGAAAGTTTACTTCAAGCCGCTACGGAAGGAAGTGGAACGGAATGTTCGATGGAACGGAATTGGAATGGCAGTGGAACTGAAAATATTTTTACTATTACTATGGTCACATTCACATACGTACATAAATTGGTGAGAATCCAGATCTTCCCAGTGAAATGGAACATAATATTTCTTTGTTTTAAAAACATTGACGACTAATTGGCCGGCCAATGTACAAAAATAGAAACAATGAAAATTTGGTGTTCTTTTCAGGAAAAAGCGAAGTAAGAATTGGCGAGTGACTTTCTCTTTTGGAGAAAGTTTTTGGGGAAAGTGGACGGTTAGAAAAGCGCAGACAGGCGAAAAGAAGAATTATTCCGTCCACGAAGCGTAAGAGTGCGTCGGCCGCGCGCGGCCGCCTGCCTCCCAAATGCATGCATGCAAGGATAGCATGGATCGGCCGTGAATTGAACTTGGTGTGACACGGAGTGATTTTCCTTCATCCAATGGAGATGGCAAATCCGACTCGTTTCCTCAAGACAAAAACGATAGTTGGGATTCAAAAGAAATGGCATGATCCAGAGTGAAGACGGAAAACGGGGAGAGGGATTTCCCCGCCCTTCCTTCCAGTTCCCAGTTTTGGGAAAGGGAAAGTGGCGAGCGAGGAGCGAAAGTCAAACGAGGAGAAAGCGGAGCGCCAAAATTTGGTGAGAGAAAAGAAAGACAAAAAATGAGTGAGGAAGGAGGGATTTTATCTTGCCGGAAATGGTCCAACTCTCAAAATAACAGCTAAGGGAAGCTCCGTGCCCCCTATTCTTATCCCCACAAAACAATGCTATGAAATTGAGAATAAAACACCTCTTGACTTTCCATAACCAGCACATTTGTGCATGTGTCACCATAAGACAAAGACTTCCCTTTTCTAAACATACATACTGTATACGTATGGTTCGGTTTTGATGCACTTCCGATCCGATCTCATATTAGCATATGTTCCAACACACAAATTATGGATTTCAGTCATAACCATAGCGCGTGGCGCTAAGCCCTTGTCCAAATTGAGATTCCCCTCACACACTCCACCCTCAAGAATTATGCATATTTGCCCCCAAATCGAGGTGTCAGCTTCCAGCCATCTGACTGACTCCGTAAAGAGCCATAAATGAAATTTATTCCTTTTCTTGTGTCCCCGGAGCTCCTTAAGTGCTTTGTTGATTCCTCGGCGCGACTTTCGACGGTCGTCCATGCTTCGTGACCGAACAAGTGGAAAAAAGGAATCCGCTTTCCAAAAGTGACCGGTTTCCGCTAATGTATGACCCCAAACACAACTCCCCAGTCCCTGTGTAATTGAGTGGATATTAGGGAAGAGCGTGGCATGAGGACGAGAGGTTGGTGGCTGGACACATTTTTCTTTTCTCTCCTTCCCCACTAATGTCCCTCTTCAGACACTTTACCCCTACTTTCACACATATATCATTCTAAATTTTCTATTTCTTCGTCCCAAGCAACTCGGACAACTTGACAACGGGTTAAAAGTGCACTCAAGGCAACAAGGATGGGATGGGATTGGGATAAGATGTATCTTTCCCACAAAGTGAAAGCTTGTAGTTCTTATATGCCTATAGTATGTCCGTAGCTATTGCCTATATGCTGCTCTCTACTTTTTCTTCTACTGTAGCATTCATGGGTACCTCAAGAAAAAACCCTGGGCCTGTGTTTGCTTGGTATAAATATGCAAAAAAGAGAGATCCTGTTGAAGATTTTACCCTCCGGGAATTTCCATACTCAAACCATACCATATTAATATTAAAATGGTACGCTCTTCAGTCATTCACTTTGCAAAATTTGTTTTGTCTGGGTCTTAACTACGAATTCCCTGAACACAGGGGTCACACAATGACAACAAGTAGTCTGGGAAAGTGCCTCCGCCTTGCCAAAGCACCTGATACACATGAATTCCATGGAATATCGATGGGGTATCACAGACGTGTAATATACGGTACTAGAATCCAATTCCAGAATCCAGACCCCCCTTTCTCCAGCAGGTAAAATACAAGCACAAGTCGAGCGGATCGTACGTACGTACGGTACGACCCTGGGGACACATCGACCAGTCAAATGCAGAGGAGAAAGCACGCGGTACCCGCAGCCCACACGTACATTCGTACACAAATCCACAGACCAGCATTACATTACATTACATTTCATTGAATGGAGGGCGTTATCCCTAATCCAAACCCCGGCCACAAAAAGGGATGATCCTAGTCAAGTGGAAAAACGTCGAAGAACAAATCTGAGGAAGACGAGATTTAGATACAAAACATACGGAAATCCAGACGCGGTGCGGGGAGTCCCCCGAGTGCAGGGAAATCGTCTGAGGAAAGTGAATCCGTTCAACTGAAGCACAATTGCAATAAAATACGCGCCTCCACTCATGTTATGCGGGTTTACAACTGTTTGCTTTATCGGATAAATCCAAAATACTCGTACAAAGATCATACGGGGAAAATTTGTGATGTATGCTACATGCAATACATGCACATATTCCAGCGTGTGTATTTTTATAATGCGAAATATTGAGACCTTTTAAGTGTAGTGCAGCAATAGCAGTAATACTGCTCTAAATTAAAAAGAAGTAAAGAAATCTAAGTGCTACTACGTAGTAGTATACTAAATATTTATTATTAGTAGGTAATTTGAATCTAATGCGGTGGAAATACCGGGAGGAGTGCACCGCAAGGGCTTAATTTTTAGGCCTAAGTTTTCTGCTCAATCTGAGAAATGATTTTGCATGCTCAAAGAGGTCTTCTCCTCCGTTTCACCCATCATTAACACACACATGGATGCATTTCTGTGCTGTATGTACTCACACTCCAATTTACAACACAACTCCATCCATGGGCCATGGCTCAATGGATTATGCTTCCGCTCGTGAATTATTTCATGTTTCTCGCCGACACACAGCCCTTAATTTATGGGATGACGGCAGGGAACATTCCGCCATTGCCAAGCATTGTCCTGTACAGTATTTCTCTTGCTTACGTAATATTTACCCTTTTTGAATTCTTATTCCTTATTCCCACTGATACTGGAGATATTTACATGATATAGTCATGTGGAAAGGATATGGGGCTTTCCGCACTTTATTCCAGTCCCATGAGCGCGCGCCGGAGTCGTCGTCGCCATCGTCTTCAACAACTTCCTTGCCATACCCACCACAGCCACAAACCACGTACGGACGCCACTATTACCTCCTCCCCAGTTTCCTTTAACATATCCCCTCAAATTATGATCTGCCATGTAACAAGTCCCAGTCATCCAATATTTATGCTCCATAAGCTACGGTAACCACCAAATTCAAATTCTGCGTCTAAGATCATTCCATTCCATAACCCTTGCATTATGTACGCAAATGCTTCTTATTGAAAGATTCTAAGATATGTACATACCTTGAATTGGAAAATAAATGCTAAATTTATTGCTAGCTTATATTATATGTATAGCTTGAAAATTAAAATTAGGACAGGCCATTTACCATTTTTTGCATAATGACATTCGCACTCCCACTGCCCTTTGGTTTGAAACCACTTTCCTTAAGAGCAAAAAGCAGGCACTCCCCATTACCGCTCTTGTTTCTTTCTTAAAATGACTAACCGCCTTAGAAAATGAAGGCAGGTGGGTACGTATCATCTTATCTCCTGACTTTTGACTACGGTACGTACGTACGTACGTAATTCCCGTTGTGGAAATGCATTCTGTTGAAGAAAGTTTGCTTTGCATGAGAGAAAGGGAATGGCTTGGCAGGCACAATAAAATCCATGATGGGGCTTGCTGGCTGGCTGCTGTGGCGCTAAACCATAAAACATGGCTCGGAAGCCTCAAGAATGAAATCCTTCAACTCATATGCACACGCGGGTGTGGAGTCCATTGCCAAGACTGAACGTATAAAGTCGAAACTGGAGGCCATGATTACTCTTTTCCCCACATTCCCTCAGTCGTCCGTACTTTAGAGGGCCATAAACTTTTTTGGAGTGTAACGCGGTACCTCTACCTGCCTGTAGTTCACAATTTGAAACCAAGAGACAAGAATTGCAATTTTGATGAATGATGACATGAACAATATTCACCGCACTCGAATTACATACACCCGCGTCCCATTCATCCCTTTCTTTGGCAAGTGCAAAAGAAAAATCTTAATTTATTTTGTTTGTTTTTGAGGACTCCCGCCTACACCGACCGTACCTTCTGTCCTTTTCAAGAAAGTTGGCGGGTTTACAATAAAGGTGGATTTTGTAGCCCTATTTCAACAGGGGGTAATTTTCCAGGGTCCATAAAATAAACCCCGCTGAGTCCCCCACGTAAAATATCTCATTTCACAATGCATCCCTGCTATTATTTTATTCACCGTAAACTTCACACATATTTCTTACGTCTGCCTCTCAATTAATCGAAATCACAGTGTAATTTGCACAGCTAAGGTGCGTAAGAATTGCCATTGACCTTTGATGTCACGTGCGTAGCCATATAAACCAATCCTAATGTACATGCGCCGTTATATGCCGCAGGCAGGCAGGCAAACTTTGTACAACGTCGCTCGGCTTTTCATTTCCCCCGGATATTAGTTGCTCTTGTCAGTTGCTCGGATTATCTTATCTTTTAGGAAAGTCTTTTCTTGTCACATTGTCAGTCCCATGCATCCTATGCAAGTACGTGTGGTATGCATGCATGCCATTTGCATACACCGCACCGCACCGAAACCGGGTTGGCTTTGGCTTTGATAATGAAAATGGGGGATTTACGGACGGGGAAGCCACAAACGCAAAGCAATGGCAATAGCGCAGCACGCCGCGACCAAGTTTGTCTCCTTTTGAATCCCTCCACGACAAGAATTACGGGACTCACTGGACTGGATTAACTTTCCAGGTGAGTACCAGCTGTCACGTTGATCTTCTTTAAGTCTTTTGGCGGAAAAGTCTCACTCCGAAACGGTCATTGTTGTCCTTGTCACCTGACTAGTCATAAATTCTATACAGAATTGCCGAGCCACACGCGCACGATTCATAGTAAATTGAATTTTCAAGCTGCTTCTGCGACGGCGACGAATTATGCAGAAAAAATGCAAGCAGGTCATGCAAATGAAATGAAGTTGCACAAAAGAGGCAATACTTTTTTTCTAAATGCTGTAACATACATTACATTATATTACATAAGAATATGTAAACAACCACTTGAGAGTTTTAATTGCTCAGCCGACTGAATTTGTGCTCCTACAAATTAAAATTTGAAGAAGAGCCTTTTGTTTAAATGGGAACGGAACGGGTTTTAATCAAGTTTCAACACAGGAGTGAATCTCCTTTAAGTTCATCCATTCTTGTATTGAAGATGAAGCTCGTTCCCTTTGAAATCTTAGATCTTCCTGCCTACTAAGCTCCAGCCTACGCCAGTTTATATACAGTGTGCCTTTTTTCCCTTCCTCCCTCCCTTTCCTGGAAATTAACATCCAAATTAGGTCCCCCGTGGAAACTGAGAGTGAAAGTTATTTAGCATTATGGGAATGGGGCTACTGACGACTGCTCTACTACTTTCTTCAGTTTTGCTATCCTGGGTTGGATCCTCATTCTTTTGCATTCCACTGGATCTGCATGGACGGTTATCCTTTCCCATCCGCCAAATGTCCCCGTTTACATTCCCCGCTAAGGCCACAAAGATTCAATGGAAGTGGCGCGAACGCGTCGTTTGATAAAAATCCTACTGTGCGTAGTAGTCGGATAATGTATTCTCAGATCCATATCTCCTTGTGTGTGAACAAAGGGATTGAGTCATAATTTGAACGGGCGCTATTAAGCACTATGTTACTGCAGCTTCAAATCTGTAAGCTTCCCGCCTTTGTTTTTCTGTTTCAAACTTTTCTATGCATGTTATGTTACGTACGGTAATTAAAAATTCCACCAACTAATATAGAATACATACATTACAAGTTGCCAGAATAAATATTGAGAGTAAAGGGATTTGAGCCGTACTTGTAAATCAACCAAAGTTTGTGCTATGCCATGCCATGCCAAAGGAGATTAAGATAAAGTCGGACAAGTATTTGGTAAAGTTTCTCCAAGAATTTGCTAAAGGAGAAGTATTTAAGGCATGAATGGGGAAGGGTTTGTCCGATTTCAAAATGAAAGGCCGCACGACGCGCAGCGATTTAAAAATCCCGCCCGCCCAGCTTGAAGGAAACGGCGCCCGGCGAGGCGACGAACGGACGCACACACAAAGTGGGTGGGTTTTAGAATGAGCTAATTAATTCCTCGCCTTTCATCCTTTCAATTTAAACTGAGCGTGGTGTCTCCGAAGACTTTACCCCCCAAGTAAGTTTCATCATTCCGTGGATCCATTAGAGAAGGGAAATCCGTGTATGTTCTCTCAAGCGATTTAAAAGGGAGAAAGCGCCCTGTGTTTATTCTCCAAAGACTTAAGTTGTCTCTCCGAATATGTCCTAATGAACTAACAACGGCCATTGCAACCAGACTTAAGACGAAGGCTCTGTATGTACATTCCAAGGTGTGTCGCGTCCTACGATTCAATTGTTAAGTATTAAAACTCCATGAGTAATAAACGCAGGTTTTGGTAACAAAATCAAATGCACTCCCGTAATTAGGCAGGTAGGACTCGTTACGCCTCCAGCAATCCAATCTAAGGCATTTTTTTGTCTGGAAACTTTCAATTACTTGCTGTGTAATGTGCGGGGAAAAGTTTTCCGAATTAGTTATTTACATTTTGTAGCCCAGAAACAAAAGAGGGAGAGGTTTTTCTGGAAAAAAAACACAAACCACGACGACGACGACAACGGCGGACCGGGAATTGAAGACAAACATAATTCGCAATTCCTTGGGATTGCTTTTGGCCTGGCCAAGCATGAGGAAGGAAATAAGAAGAATGAAATTAATAACTTGGAGCACGTTCATCTATCCTCCGGAGCCCTTCCGTCAACTTCCAAAACAATTTTTAATCTAAACGTCAACTCTGAGAAACACATCATATATCCTCCCCGCCCTGGCACATCCACTTCCTTTCTTCACCGCCGAATAGACTATTTACCAAAACTTTGAAACTAATCCATGGCGAAAGGGAGGGGTGGGAGATAGATCTATTCCCTTGTCACAAAAACTCTTCGCGAATTCTTATCTTGAGGAAATGGAAAGGCCTGCCAGGATATTTCCCAGATGCGCAACGCAAATCTAATGTGATGGAAGGCAAAGCTCTTTAATTCACTCTAGAGACTTTGTCAAGATTTTGTGGTAACTTATCTCAATTTATGGTAATTTTTCAATAACCTAATTAGCATCATAGGGGCAATGTGCAAAATTAGTCGTAATTAGGTTATAATTACATAATTACATAATTAGCCACGGTTTTTTCCATGAACTCGATGGTGTCCTGTAGTAATGATGTCAAATGGAGCAAAGTGACCTCAGAAGGTCTCAATTTAATCTGTGTTGATAACGAAAAGCCGTTTGCACCCCCCAATGCAAATGCAACCTATTTATAACATTTCAAACACACATCATGAGATTATATATTCCCTGAAGGGAATACTTCCATTCCATTCTAAACTGCATGCTGACACAGATAATCACACAGTGCAATTTTAATACCCCAACAAATATACTAAAACGAATAAGTCCATTCCAATCAAAATGTCCGAAGGGATTATGTACGACGCCATTGTTGTGGGTGCAGGGATTATTGGAAGTGCGACAGCATACTACCTTTCCAAAAGCACGTCTAAAGTTTTACTTTTGGAGCAATTT
>JAAXYW010001401.1:0-21852 GCA_036851895.1 Orthonychiurus folsomi | reverse complement strand
GCTAAACCGGAGGTCGGATTCAAGTTTGGTCGACGAATTCGAACTCAGGAGGTCAAAATTAGTAGGAATCAGTCCAAAAACTAAAAACGCAGAACTGTTTTAAATCCTGCCCATAGTGCGCAGAGAGCCTCTGAATACCCCATAAGACATAGCGCGCATTCCAACTGAAAACACTGTTATAAGGCTACGCGTACTCAAAAGGCATAATATGCAAGATGGGTAAACAATAAAGCTAAATTATGTAGGAAGCAAAGAATATACAATTTTGTGGAGTTCAACCACTCATGGGGAAGGTAGACAGGTTTCAGAGAATAGCAGGTGTAGAATCGAGAGATAGTGAGGAGAAGGAATTTGCCCTGCCTTGCTACAAATTGCATCGACATTTGTTTACAATGGAGATCAGTCGTTCTTCGCGGACTGGTCATCATTTCTATTAACAGCTACCAGCTTCCTTGGAACAGGATCGTACAAATGGGACTCGACGGTTTTTGAATACGACGGAAGTCGTATTCAAAAACACACCAAAACACGTGATAGGGTCAAACAAAACTGCGTTATTGTAGTTATGTTATTTCTGAAATTGGCTTTTACATCTACAGTCATTTCTCATTGATTTAGGTCTTCTCAAAGGAGCGGCTCCGGCTCATACGGGAAATAATTTATTTCAATACTTGGCAACGCTGGGGTCTCATTTATTTTTAAGCGCTCTTACGGAACAAGGCTTTTTTATTTAGGGGAGCGGCTCTTTGGGAAAGACACCGTTATTTCCGATATTCCGACATTCTTATATATTTCATTCCAAACCACGCTTAATCAATAATTAATCTGTATATGACAAAGCACATTACTCATTTACAAATGACACCCGTTCCGCAAGGAGAAGGTTAGTTGCATAGTCAAATAATATTTTGAAATATATTCCTGGAGTTGTTCGCTCCAATATACAAAAATCTCCCACCCACAACCCAACTGCTCTCAAACTTTTTAGTTCCAGATGAGTCAAACTTTTCCTTGAGATTTGCATCTGACTTTTCCAGACTTGGAGGACTTTTCTACTAGAAGTATGCATGGATGCTGCCAGAATTGTACAGATTGATATCATGAGAGTATTCGCCACAAATCCAGTCAAAACCATAACAAAGAGTCCAATATTATCATGATTCATAATAACTAAGTATGTTGAAAATATCCAAATAAGGCCGAATATAACAATCAAAGTTGGAGCAAGTACTGCAGAATAACAGCTGTTGGAAATTTCATTTAAGACTTCATATCTTCGGTATATTGAACGGTTGTGTTTTGTACATTTCTCGAGACTATTAGTAAAATCGAAAAGTCATTAATTTTTATTATACATGATACCTATATATACCAATCCACATGTCCAAGACAAATTACGTCAAAATCTCGAATACCGTCCTGGTTAGAACAAAGTAACTTGCACAAATGAATACTAGTGTGGATCCAAGTACGAGTAGCCCAATTAGCATGTAAGTGTCAAAAATAGCCAGCAAGAAAGCCCACATAAATGTCTGCTGCGAAAGAGGTAGGTAAGAGTACGTATTGAATGCATTCGATGGAACGACCAAAGCCGTGAGGAAATGCACCGCCATCATAAATGCAATCATTGCTCCGATGAGTTTTGCTGTTGAATCTATCCTTTTACCAATGTCGTCGAATTTTCCGTTCCATTTTGCTAAAAAAAATACTGGTTATTAAGCTATAGTGAATACATTAATAACTTTCAGCTCACCTTCTGCCTGTTTCTGAGTACAGATGAATTGATTCATAAAACCCAAGAGGTCATCACCATGAATGAGAATACTGGCATGAACAATGCAAGATAGGACCATAGACAGAAAAATTAATCTGACGCCCATCACTTCCTCAGAATTCATGTGAATTTCTGTGGAGTGGGATTGGTACTGGTAAACCCTATGAACGAAGGAAGTCAGCCTGACTGAAGTGCAAAATATTACCAAGTACCACTGCCAAATGTGATTTCTCTTTGAACTAAATTTTATCTTGTAGAATTTGCTAATTGTGAATGGGGAGACCCTGACTGCTGCACCAAATTTGATAAGTTTTGAAATCCAGTGCAGCCAAGGTGGGTCGTACTTGACGATAGTGTTATTACCAGTCATTTTTGAAATGCGTCCGTCAAGTGAAATACCTTTATTTTGTCTTGGGCTAAACCATAGATTCAAAGCACACGGTATTGTACGTCAGCGAAATGTTCGTTTCATTGTAATGCAAAAATAATTAGCAAGGTGTATTAGTATGTGGATACTCTGACGCGTTGGCCAGTAGTGTCGCGCGAGCCTTCTAAGCCCATGCAGTAAATAATAGAAACGAACAAATAAGAAATGTAGCAAATAGGGAGTTTTCCAGTTTCGAGTCGGAGCGATCGATCGCGATCGGTGATGATCTTCACATGATAAAATATGCGACAGAGTTTATGTTGCGGAATTCTTCATCGTCAGTGTGTTAATTAAGCATTGCCGTTTGTAACGTAACTTATCGCGTATAATCACTCATTTCTACGTGTATTTTTGTTTTCAGCCTAACTCTAAATTAGCAGTAGTTAGCGAGGGAAGATGCCTTCCTCAATCCAGGCTCCACCCCCCTTCCACGCATTCCCCAAGTCCCAAAAATAGATCCGGTATTTGCCAGAAAAACGTTTTCATAACGTATTAAATACATTCGGGTATTCCTAATACATACGTAGCGCAATCGAGTACTTGTCCCAACACGTCCAAACCTGTATTCCCCAACCCAAAAATAAATATTCCCGATACGTATGTAGCCCAACGTCGGGAAAGCGTTTTGCATTATGGCGTTGGAAATACGTTTGATTTTACACGGTACTGGAAATCATGTTTGAACGCAAATAATTAAGGCGTCTGCTACAATGTAAGTGGGCTCTTCTAAAGTTCTAATAGCAAGCAGTTTGTAGAATTTTTTGTTTTACAGTCAAATCTGTACACTTTACTACCGCCCGCCTGAGGTAATACTTTGGAGCGGGAAGTATGAATTTTTCGTAGACCTGTGGGGAACTGGATGTTTTCTGGCGGAACTTATGAGTTGAGAATGTCTTTCCATAGTTGTAAATTTCCCTATTACAACGTAAATTTCAGATTTCATCCAAAATATTTTTTCTTGTTGAAACTGAGGAGGCTTTACTTAAAAAAATATTTAAAAGAATTGGAACGCCCACTGCGGAGAGTTGGCAGGATATGATGCTCTTGCCACGCGCCAAGACAAAAGTTGAACTGTTTTATAGCATTTGCAGTAGCCAACAATCAGGCACTGGATTAGTACACAAACTACCCCGGCTATCCACAAATCCAGACTGTGAATCTCTTCTTCTGAGTTTGCTGCCGTGTAATCCAAATTGTCGGCCAACAGCAGCAGAAGCCCTAACACATCCAATCTTTGGACCTTCACAAAATGTGAGTAGTTGATTTTCAAGGTTGCTTAAAATGCTAATATATTGCTAATCTGGATTATGTTTAAGCACAAACTGGTGGTTTGTGCAAGCATGGAATACGAAGCAGAGGAAATCCACAGTCCGTCTCCCTCGTTGAATGCTGGAGCTATCGAAGATTCCAAATCGCCATCCCTCTCACTTTCACTGATTGCTGGAGCGTACAACGACCCCGATTATTCACAATTTTTGTTAATGTGAGTAAGCGAAAAATTTCCAGGGTTCTATTTTTTCTACAATATTTTAATTTTCAAAATGCAGCCATTCAAAAATTCAATTTTGTTGTAATTTTGTAAAGCCCAAACAAACACTATTCAAAGGGCCCAAAATGTTAAAATAAAAACTTGAATTTGGCTTACAAATGTGCAGCTCTTCCGAGACAAATAAACAAATTTACACTGCAAAACATCAATTCAACATGTTCAAAGGCAAAAATTTAAATTCAAAACCTCAAGTTACAAAGCAGACACCAGTACAAGTCTAAGACCAGAAAATAATACAGCCAGCAAGAAATTTTATCATACGTATCATACTCTAGTAGTGACTGCATGTGCAATTAGTTGAATCACACAAGTACGCAGTTTTGATTTAATTATCTGCCATAAATTCATGTGAATAGAGTTTAGAGTGATTTAAGAAGGTCAATATGTGCGTTTTCGCCGTCATTGTCTATCACCTAACATGCATTCCACAAGCCAGTAAAGTGACATACCAATAAAGTAGCAGCCAAGTGTCGAGTCATAATCTTAATGTAATTAACTATATATTTGATTAACTCTTGAATCAGAATACATATAAATACACATAAATACACACATATATATATATATTCGTATGTCTGATATTTATATTTGCAGCTTTATTACAAGTTTATTACAAATAGGCAATTACTTCTAAGTACCCTAGGATCTACAACACTTTGTATAGAATAGGGTGACCGATAAACGTGTTACGAAATTTTAGTTATATAGTTACTTGAATGACAAAAGAGAGTTCACTAAATCAAAATATAAAATAATCAGACAAAAAAGTACAATTCTGGAATTGGAATTCCCATTTGGCTTTGCGGAAGACCACTATCAGATGGAATTCTTGAAAAATTGAAAGAAATTGGAGTCGGCCCACTTGTCACATCAAGACTCTGGTTCGGTTGGCAAATGCCGCAAAACGTGTCAGTGCCCTAGTTCGAAATTGCAATTAAATTTACATTGCTCAAATTATCTTTATAAGGTGATTACTGTACCTTCACTTTGTAGTGATTTGGAAGAGAGGGAGATTAATTAATGCTTACAATAGTATGTATTGGAGTGCCATTTGAGCCACAGTGACATTGTGAACCACACGGGCATCTTGATAAACAATCAACGCATTCTCCTTGTCCAGTAAATTCAAAAATAAAAACGTCTCATTTTTCAATTAGAAATGGAACGTTGTAGAACTCTCCCAAATACCAAACTGACAATGCATACGCCAGCGGCACATCAAACTCGTCCGTGTAAATAAACTGAGAGGAGAGAGTGGGTTAATAATAAGATGTGGATTAATAATTTTTGTGCCTTCAAAAAAAGCCTAAACGACACTGGTTCCAAGTGTGGAAGCTCAATCTTTTGGGTTGCATCTGCAAATAAATTTGACAATTACAAAAAATATATCAAGACGGCAAGATGTATTCGATTACGGAAACCAATGATAATAACGTATTTGAACTTCCAATCGGGTATTTCACTGACGAAGGATCAGAAGACATGTCCAAAGGAACCCATCGTCAAATCAACATGACGTCAAACACTGGAGAACTCATTCGAAGGATCAGACTGTGAGCATGAATCACCTCACCTTCCTCTCCAATAACAAATGGCACGTCTGCCATTGTCGACGTGTTTAATATGTAGGCCAATTTGTCCTTGAAACTCCTATGGCTTGACAGGGATTGGGTGCTTTTTTGTAGGTGGTGAGTAAAGTTTGAAAACTCTGCAAGTATGATTGTTTGATCGCCCTCACTTGGAACGAGCTTGCCAAATGATCGATGCAGGAATTTATCCAAGGGATTCTGCGGCAGAGCATCCAGAAGGTCATCCGTCATTTTTTGCTGTAAAAACATATACCGATTACAAATTAGCAACTGACTAAACTTTTACTTGACAGAAATTATGTTCAACAAATTAGCTAAATAAGCAAAATATATGTACCTCTAAATGTAGCCAGATAACCAGTGAATCCAAGGTTGCTCAGCGCGAGCTCAATCCTGGCTGTCCTTGAAGTCATTTTGCTGAGAATAACTATCAATCCGTATGTTTAATGCAGCCTAACAATTGGCTAAAATCGCTTGAAGAACATTACCGTTGACTTTTAAGAGGAGCGATTGAAGTACAAGGTAGTTTCCCGCCCCCAAAACCAAAGGGTGAGTATCACTTTTCCCCAATCAGTGCAGTGGTTTGGCATTTTGCAGTATTTGGCAAATAACTATTGCAAACCAAATGGGAATAGAGAAAATGCATGAGATCATTTTGCAAATATATTAAGATGACAACATTAAGATGACAAACATGTAAAAATAAAAACAATTTTCTACCCATGTATGGCTTATATTTATTTACCATTACGCAAAGTACGACAATACCGCGTCAGCTGTTGGTTAAATTGCGCAAGCTCGTTATTCGTTTTTTAGCAATGCCAATGTTACTCTGTTAACATTCAAAACACAAAAGATTTGTAGTACCCATTCCCGCTAATCCAGCCGTGTCCTACATTATTACCTTTCCAGTTTCTAATCGTACTTAACTATCAGTAGAAGAAATCCGTGGGTTCGACTCGTCTGCAAACCATTACCCAGTTAACAAACCATTCGAGCGAGTACTTGTGATTACCAATTGGATTAGTTTTCTTGGGTTTTGATCAACTGCTAAAATTACTCTGCTAAACTCTTTGTGTCGTAGTTTGTGTACACTTCCTCGCGCCCCTCGACTTTGGGCACAGCATTGGCAAGAAAGTGAATGGTCGCTTCATCTACAAAACTGGGCTTATCTCTTTCCAGATGCCGCGTTTCCAACAAAATAACGGGAACCAATCACAAATGGCCACACCACAGCCATCTACATCAAAGGAGTTTCCCGCAAGCTATCCAATTTTATATGCGTCGATTATCCTATTCGTTTATCCTCCATTCAAGCATTCAATTATTTTTAATCACAAAAACTATTGCGCGGATTAATAAAGAATTGTTTGAGTTTATCTACTTTCTTTTGACTTAACTTTCAAATCCAAGTAGATATTGATTTTGTTCGAATCTGGTTTTCGCACCGTTGCAAATCATAAATTAAAAAGGGATCCGGTGCTCTTGACCTTTGGTCAGCCATCAATTTCATGATTTTGATTTCCGCAACAACCGGTAAGGACCCGCGCGACTAATCCTTGTACCGTATGACCAGGTTTGTATTATTCAGGGGAAGTGAGGAATTAAATTATATGGTTTATTTAATTTTTGCTGTTATTTGCAAAGTGTTGAATCTGGCAGTTGACGAAGGAAATGTTGAGTCGGATGCTACTCTCACCCCTTCCCCAACATCTTCACAAGTATCCTGAGCGCAGAAACTTCGAAAGAAGTATTCAAAAAAGTTGTTACAGAAATTTCATTTGAAACCTTGACAGACTTTTTTTAAAAGAATTTAACCCGTCAACATTCAAAAAACTGTTTTTCATTCTACACAACTACTTCTGCTAATTCTAAATCTACCTCAAGTAAAATTAACGACTACATAAAGCTGGAAATTTGGTTAGATCGCAAAGCGGATCCCCATGTTAAGGTTCAATGTTTTGTATACCTTTGTGGAGAAAAGATTTCATTCATAGTGCAATGGGTATTTTTATGAAATAAATAGAACAGAATGTTTTTGGTTCTTGCAATGTCGACTAAAGTCGGATTAACAGGGTACAGAAAAAAGGCTGTACTAGTTGAACGCCTGGTAGAATATAAGCTAAAAAATGGGGAAGAGGAAGAAGAGGCCAAGTCTAGTGATTACGATTCTGATGATGATGATGACATGATAAGGAAATTAAAAAACAGGATTGGACGCCAAGAAAAATTGTTATCCAAATATCGGCACAAATGCTTTTGTGACACTGGAATTCTATTAACTCCGGCAAGTTTCTGAATTGCCAAAATATGCCGACAAAATGAACCACTGTACTAATTGAGCCTGCGTACAGGAGGATATTGACCAAAGTGAGTACCTGACGGCGCAATATAAGGCTCTTGAAGGAAAACGACATTTTCTACAAATGGCGCGACTAAGGACTGAACATGCCGCTGCGAATAAGGACATTTTTGAGGAGATTCCACCAGCTTCTGACGACCCGGATGAATTGGAAACCCCAACTCCGTCAAGATCCTCGCTTGAGTCCGAATTGGCGCCCAGTACTTTCAGTTCTGTACTACCCAAGCCAGCTGTGGTACGCACAAATAATAGCAAGCTGAAAATAATTCATTATACGTGTACTCATAATTTGCTATTTTAGAGTACAAAGGCAGCTCTTAAGGACTACCCAATTAATCCGGTACAAAATTTTACTCCATTTTCCAAGTGCATAGGTTCTAGAATATGATATTGGCTTTTAGTACTGGTGCAGGTGTTAAAGCGTGTGTAAGGGTCACCGAGTAACAGTTTGCTCACCCAAAAGTAGTACAGTACAACTAGGAAAATACCCAGCTCCTGCCTGTTTCAATTGGGTTCGTAGCATTTTAATTGGCAGAAAGGAGATTTGCTTACCCTATGTATAACATCGGTATAACACGTATGCCGGCCAGGATTGTACATTGCCTGCGGATCACATGAATTGGTATTCGGATTGATAGTCGACTGCTGCTTAAAGTTTTTGAACTTGGTGTTTGTCTCTAGCTCTATTCCCGGCTTTTCTTAGCTTGTGTATTATGTGTTTGAAATTTGAATTTATTTTTGATTTGTAATGCGGAACAGGTGGACAATGATGATGATGCTGATCAGGGCGCAATCATGGAAATACTGTCCAATGCAAAAAAACGCAAAAAATTGTAAACGACTGGAACAACCAATTTGTGTCCCTGCACAAACGGGAACCCAACGGGAACTCAACATGCTTGTGAAAATAACCATTTTTATAACCACATTTGTGCAGGATGATTTGAAAAAAGTTCCACGAATCCGTGAAATCAAACGTATTTCCAACGCCATAATGCAAAACGTTTTCCCGACGTTGGGCTACACACGTATTGGGAATACGTAAAGCTATTTTTGGGCTGGGGAATACGGGTTTGGACGTGTTGGGACAAGTACTCGCTTGCGCTACATATGTATTAGGAATACGTGAATCTATTTAATACGTTATGAAAACGTTTTTTTGGCGAATACCGGATCTATTTTTGGGACTTGGGGAATGCGTGAAAGGGGGGTGGAGCCTGGATTGAGGAAGGCATCTTCCCTCGCTAACTAAAGTTAATAAAGACGGAAAATTCTTATGAAAAGCAGCCTAACCCGTGTGATACATTTCAGGTAGGCTAGCAGTAATATTCGTATTGCACCAAGTGCTTATAGGTTGAACAAAATTTGAATATTTTGCAATCATATATTCGGAACAAAACTGATCAGGAGCACCAGATTTGAAGGTTCATCTATTTTTCTCCGTGCATTACTAATTACTAGCCCGTGTTATTCACGGAGGATGCGTAAAAGTTCTCATGTGCACCGCGTTGCAATTAGTGTTCCGCACGGATCGGATCGGAGCGGATTTGGCCTCCAATCCGATCCGATCCGTCATCCGACTATAGACCAATCCGATCCGAATTTCGTCGGATGGAATAACTGGCCATCCGATCCGATCCGTCGGATGGGCGGATGAGGTCGGATCAATCCGATAACAATAATCTTATAAATGTAATGTGCTTCTAAATGATATAATATATAAAATATATTATAATATATATTTTATATATACGATAATTTATATGTTTTATATATTATAATATATATTTTATATATACGATAATTTGTATGTTATATATATTATAATATATATTTTATATATACGATAATTTATATATTATATATATTATAATATATATTTTATATATATGATAATGTACATATTATTTATATTATAATATATGTTTTAAATATATGATAATGTATGTATTATATATATTATAACATATGTAAAATATATATGATAATGTACATATTATATATATTATAACAAATGGAAAATATAATGATAATGTCTATATTATATATAATTTGACGAAATTTCTTTTCGTCAATTTCGTATTTAATGCAAAGCGGACAACTGTGCTGTGCTGTGGAGACGGACGGACAGACAGAAAATACAATCGTAATTCCTATATGCCATATTGTCATATGCTAAAGCATGTGTGCTCGGTACTAATGCACTAGGGGTGGAATTAATGCAACAATAAATTAATCTTTAGAAAAGTACGGTTCCAAGGCGGAAGGGGGCCGTGCGCGATTAAAAGTATGAAATAATTTGTTTACTGCGAAAATATTTTAAGAAATAAATTAAATTAAAAGTAAATTAAAATTTGAGCAATATTTTAATTGCTGTGCCGTGGTTTCGCCGGCCGCACACGGTATAATTTGTATATCTCACTCTTATTAACTGACTAAACATTTGAAAGCCCAGAACAACCATGTGTATTTTATTAGACAAATCCTTTTTTTCCTCAACGCGCAATTCCCTTGGGCGCTTCAAAACCTCTGTCAAAATTCCGTCTAACATTTACCTCCACCGGTTAAATTCCACTCCTCCTTGATTTCAAAAAACATTAACAAAGTCCGCCGCTGGACACAGGACAGCACATTCTCTATTCTGATTTTGAAAACCTCCACAGATCTATATGTATGTATTTATTTATGCATTATTTATGTATGTATGTACGATTTTGCGCGAGGAGTTATTACTACTGAGCCTGGCCCCATTTGTGTGCACAACGGCCGCCTTAGGAATAACAATTTCTTAAAGACCTAAGGTACTACGCTTAATGTTACTGTCGTCCGTTTATCGCAATCAGAATTATGCACATTTGGTTAGGGGCACCTGCATTACATAGCTGTGCGATATATAATAGCCTAGACTTCAAAGTACATGACCTATTAGCACCACATAACCACGTCGTCTGGCTTTAATCGACAATATAAATATTAATAATTTAATTACAAAAATCAGTATGTTGTCGATTCCACTATCCGGATCTTTTACAAATCCAACGACACCTCACTCGTCCAAGTCCAAATCGGTTCAGCCTTACCTGAGGATTTCTTATATATACTAATGAGTACACCGTTCTAAATGAATTGCCAAAATTATTATGATTAGATGATTAATTATAAAAGCTAAGCTGACATCTGGACTTGTGTATGTCGCTGATAAAAAATGGTTTACTTTCAACACAAATTGTACACGCGTAGTAGGGGCCGGCGAAAACACGGCACAGCAATTAAAATATTGCTCAAATTTTAATTTACTTTTAATCTACTTTTAACACGACTCGAAAACGTTCTTTGTTGTTGCAATTTGAATGCGCATATCAATTTTATATTAGACTCTGATAGTGAGCTTCCCCCGCATGCAGAGAAGTCATAAACTGTCTAGGAATTAGGAAATCGGGATGTGAAAGTATGGTTTTGCATCTCGTGAGAGTCATTATTTACGTAGTAAACGTACAGAATGATGTCGACAGAAGGAGACATTCGTTTTTACGTATGTATTTGCATTAGATTATTGTACTGCTCCGTGTCCGAACCGAAACAACAATTTGCAGAAGAGAGCTTGTGTTAGCCGAGTTTTTCAACATGAACAGATTTAAATAAATTTTCGATTTACCCAATTTTTAAAGAAGCGTGTCTCTCTCTATGATGTCAATTTGTTGTTAATACATATTACATATTTATGTACAGAACTTCGTGCAAGGGCGCACGTAGCAATACTTTGAATTGAGGTTATTAATATGAGTTTAATCTGTAAGGTTATTGGACTTCGACTGTGTACATATATTTACTATCATTAATCTCCACACATTTATTGCTGCTACACGAATGCAGTGTGATATGAGTCACTTGCAAACTCGCAAGGTTAGTATGCAGTAAAAACTCTGGTACAATTAATTTAAACTCCGACTTCATCGTCACAAAGCGTACCTAGCGCAAGTTTGGCTGCTTTCGTTCATATCTATCATACGTATTAAAAATGCTGTGCTGGTGAGCCCTGGATCGGGTCCAGTAATCAATTAAATTGTTTACACTTGTATTAATAAGCACCCGCTCTAAACATTCATTGTCCTCCCGAGTGTTCATTGTTATTCACTAAACGCGCAGTAATAAAAGCTGTTGACTTCGGAATCACTACAACATCCATTCAGTAGTGGAAGAATTTGACGGTAGATCAGTTCGGCAAGTTCGCCTATCATTTTGCCGGTAAAAGTTGCTTGAGATAAAGAATAAAGTTAACTCCTATAAAAAAATAATTAAACTGAGTTTGCTCTAATTTTGCGTTTTAAACACTGTAAACGCTCAGCGTCAGCGTTTTAATTTGGTTTCAAACAATCTCTGCAAGGTTAGTGCATTTTTTAATCCGAAATAATTTTTTTTGCCAGCGCAATATGTGAGGAATGTCATAGCAACCATTTAGCAAACAAATTGGTTTAAAACAAATTTTTCAAGATACAAAGGTCAACCTCATTGAAAATAATTTATACAGTTTTATTGTTGCCAAATGAATCTGGGCACGTGTTTCTTTATTCTGAGTTTTCAAGTTTTGACTGACTTCACTTTAGCGCGAAACGGAGTTTAAAATTGCGAAGTCAATTTTGTCCAATTGATTTAACTGACACAATCCGGCTAAATATTTTAAAATTTCCATCCCTTACAGTTTGCACATTAGAAAATGTGTCCAATATGGCCAGTCCATTACATTTTGATGTACATTTTTGCATTCGCCACTCTATGGTTTTTATCCTTCCATGCTGTGGGCAGTGCTGCCCAGGTGATGGATAAATGGAGGGTAACATTTGAACCTTCCAGTTTAAACATTTTGGAAGGTGAATCTGCAACTTTAGAGGTTAGTAAAATTTTAATTATTACCTAGTAATAATACGTGTATTAACTTTCAAATTCTTTCACAGCTCCGTTTTGACAAATCCGATCTGACAGGACAAGACGGGCAGATATTCATCGTCCATGAAATAGATGACCCCGACATTGCGGACGTGACTCCACTTGCATTGTTCATAAACCGAACCGAGCTAGAGAATGGAACCTACCCGGTTTTTCAAATTCATGGACATTTTCTGGGGAAGGCCAAACTCAAATTTAAACTACAACTGGAAGGTCCGGCTCGAGAAATCTCATCTGAAAATGTGGGCATTACAGTAAATCGGGTAACCGGTACCATTGATTTGGCATTCACGTACAGTGTAGCAGCACTCGTTGGAATAATTTACATTAACATGGGAGCCGCTCTGGATACAGATACGGTTATCAAAACTTTGAGGAAACCCATTGGACCAGCCATTGGAGTTTTCTCGCAATTTGTTGTCATGCCTTTGGTAAGAATCCAAACTCTTAGCGAAAGTTTTTGAAAGCGCACTTTGAAATTTTATTAATTTGTTTGACATTTCTGCATTTGTTAGCTTGGATACGGCCTAGCAAGATGGTTAATTTCAAAGGCCGTGCTACAATTGGGTCTATTTATAGCGGCTTGCTCTCCTGGCGGCGGAGCCTCGAACATTTGGACATTAACTTTAGGAGGAAATTTGGATCTGTCTATTACAATGACAACCATCTCAACGCTCTCAGCTTTCTGTACGTGTGATCATGTGGATTACATAATGAGTTTAGGATGATTTAAATAATACAAGTGTTTTCTTTTTGAATTCACCACCAATTATAGTTATGATGCCCCTTTGGATTCTCACATTGGGATCAACAATCACGGAGGAGGCGGATTTAACTATTCCTTACCGGAATATTGGCACATTTGCCATTTCATTGGTTGTGCCATTGGTAGTCGGGATTTGTTTGAAACGAACTCTTCCGAAAGTGGCTCACTTTCTTGTCAGAATCTTAAAGCCGTTTGCAGTGTTTTTGATAATCTGGATCGTCGTGTTTGCTGTTTACACAAATGTCTACTTATTCCGATTATTTACTTGGGAGGTAAGGACCTTTGCACACAATCTGTCACTGCTACTTGTATCAGATTCTGCTATCTGCAATCTGTATTACAAATACAGAACACAGTACTACATTTAATGAATGGATTAATTTGAATAGATTATAATTTCCGGAACTCTTTTACCTTGGCTTGGGTATTTAATTGGAGGGGGGATCGCCTGGCTATTTAAGCAAGAAATGGGAGACATCCTGGCAATTGCGATTGAGACTGGAGTCCAGAACACCGGACTTGCTATATTTGCTTTGAGGTTTTCCCTTCCACAACCGGAGGCGGATTTGACGACTGGTAAGTAAATTAGCGTGTCTCAAGACAAATTAGTTTATTTGTGGACAAATTACCTTATCTTTTACAACTATCACTCAAAGCAATTGTTAAATAGCAATTGTGTTTATGCAACAAATAGCGTTGTGTATTTATAAGGCTTGGGTTTTAATATAGAAATTGACGCGTTCGCCATTCAAATACTTTAAAATTAATTTATATTTTTTTTAGTTCTGCCAGTGGCGGTGGCCATTATGACACCCGTTGTTCCTACAATTCTGCTCATAGTTCTGAAAGTCCGAGAACGCTTTGCTGCCAAAGATGACAAGGCAATTTCGAAACACCACAGCGATTCTGCCAGTGAATTGTACCAAAATGCAGATGGCAGCTACAACCCTAATGGAGTTGTTATTGACCCATGAGTACATGGGGTTATTCTATAGATAGTAAAATTTAATTAAGAATTCGGATTCGGTATGTTACTTCGTTAATTTGCTAATTGATGTAGTGCAGTTCCCCTTTTCCTATAGCTCATGTTTTCTTTTCAAATATATGAATTACTTTAGATTAAGGGATGAATTTTCCTTGTATTCAAAAAAGATCCGAAATGAAAATCTAGACACCTCCAATCCACTCCCAATCGTTTATCCGTTAGGCCTAGCTTGTATGTTGTATACATCCAATAACGCATATTAAATGGTTTGTTGACAAAATGCTTTTATTGCATTCAATATACACAATCTCTCTGGAGCCATTAGAAATATAAATACATATATTCCTGTAAAGTACAAAGCGGTCACTATTTGACCATAATTCACAGATTCCCCAGCATGCGCAATGCAAACATGTCCAAAATTCAAATCCCACTTCCCTCGACGACTTTTTAATTCTGATGAATATGCCTTTTGCTGGGCTCGCAGCTTTCATAGTTAGGAGGGGCGGTGCTTCCGGGTCCTGGGATGTTACCCGCTGCCATTGCTGCTAGCTTGGACGGATGAATGAATTTGGTTTGGATTTGATCCAGACTCATCCCCTTGGTTTCAGGCAGGCAGAAATACACGAAGACAGCTCCAAATCCGCAGATGATTGCAAATATCCAGTACGTTGAATCCAATCCAATTTCCCGCCCAAGAGACTCAAATATAATTTCCACCCCAAATCCAAGGGCCCATCGTAGCATTAAAGCAGTACATGTCATCATACCTGGCCAAAAATATAATTATATTAATTGTATTTCAAAAAATAAGAAGATAAGTAGCAAACAATGAACATGTAAATTGTAGTACCCGTAATATGAGAAGGGATCAGTTCTCCAACCAGTGCTAAAGCGAGTGGCCCAATTCCAATAGAATATGCAATAATAAACATATTTAATGATACCAGAGGCAGCCAACCGTAAAAATTATGTAATGTGTTTTCTATGGGATCATCGTCCTTTGTGAGGAAATAAAAGAGTCCCATTCCAAAAAGTGAAGCAGCCATTAAGGATTCGGAAATTAGCAGGAGTTTTCTTCGCCCGAATTTGTCAACGATGAGGCAGGCTGGAACAGTTGCCACCTTGAAAAGAGAAAGCAACACATTAAGCATGTTAACAAGTGAAATTCATTGATTGGCCAATTTTGTAAATCAGCACTTTTAGCACCCATTACCCAGGAAAAACAATGTCAACAAATTTCCTGTTTATTTGCATGGTAATTTTTCTTATGGCCAATTAATTAGTGCGGTTTATAAGGGAATACGCTAAATAACGCTATAAATCCTAGGGGAATTTTGCTGATACCTCAATGAGCTAAAAATGAGTTATTCCCAATGCGTGCAAATTATGCAGTAGTTATGTCCATACTGGGAATAGAGTAAGTAATAAAACTAAAATTACCAACTGCACAGCTCCAACAATCAAGGTTGATATCTTCGGATCTAGCCCTGTGCCCGTGGATTCAAATATTTCAACAGTGTAAGCAACAATTGCATCCACTCCGGACAAAACGTAGAAAACAATAATCGCAAAGGAAAGGAGGGTTGGTTTGAGGACGGACAATTTCATGACGACGCGGTCAAAATTGACGGGGCGGGATCGGCTTTCCTCTATGCTTTTCTTCAGCTGCAAATTTTATGATTCAGACATTAGCGGAAACAACTATAAATTTTTTACTATTTATCACAGGATTACTTTATGCATTTCATTGGACACTGCCTCGTCTCCAATTCCATACAGCCATTTTATGGTTTTTGCAGCTTTGACGGAATCTCCGGATTCCACCAGGAATCTTGGTGACTCTGGCACGCATAAAAGAAGGACAAATAAAAAGACCGGGACGACGCTAGAACAAATCGTTTGAACTTCCCACGAAGCGAAACTGCCAATAGCGTAGCTGCAATTATAATACATACAACACATAAGTATAACGTCTCATTAAACCATAAAATGTTAACTGTGTTAATCATACATGTAAAGCATTCCAGCTGACAGCATCAGGTCAAATCCTGATGCGAGTCCCCCTCGGATTTTTTCATGTGCTGTTTCTGCAATGTAGACTGGGGATATGACGCTGTAAGCACCGCCACATAAACCTGTGCATTTTAAAAGATATTTCAAAATGGCGTCAAATCCCAAGCTTGTTCTCCATAAACAAATATTTATTTACCAGTAATAAATCTTCCAATCAAAATTTTAGTGACTGGATGCACGTCCGTGAATACGGATCCATGGTATCGAATGAGCAGCCATCCACCACAAAAAATAGGCGTCAAAAGGAGCATAGTTTTCTTTCTTCCGACTGTAACCATAGAGTAAGCAGCCATTGGACAGGACACAAGTGCTCCAAGCTGCAAAGGAAAGAAAAAACGAACATTAAAGATAACTATCATAGTTAATTGCACATTTTAATCTAATTTGGAAAATTTTGTCATGCTAATTTCTTGGTGTGGGTTTCCTAGCAATTCAAATGCTAATTTGTACACTTGGACACAAATTGTAAGTGACTAGGAACGCTACTAACCTGACCATATTAATATTTGCATGCTAATTTTTATAATTTGAAATACAGCTATATATTTATATTCAAATTTGCTCGGTTTGGAATCCCATATTCAAATAGGTGTAAATATATAGTTATATACTTAAATGCAAATATCCATATAATTTGAAAATATGTAAATGCCATGTAAATCCTTACGGTAACAATGGAAGTGATCCATGCGGTTTCACCGGAGGTAATATTCCCTAGAGTACCATTCGTTCCTTTCATTTCTGGTACAGCTGGAAATTCAATGAAACAACAATTAAAATGTATACTAAAATATTCTCTAGTCAGGATTTGCCACGCGTTCCTCTGTGACCTTTGTTATCAGGATCGCGTGCGTATGTTCAGAAAACAAATTCGTTATTATGACGTTTTCAGTAATGTATTCGGCCTTATCGGTATTGTGACCTTAAATGCATAAATTAAATATGAGAATTTGAAACTGTACCTGTCGCGCTCCATGCGAGCACAATTCCAAGTGTGAATGCACCCATATTTGCTGCCAAGGCTGCTAGGAGTTGGGTTGATTTTCTATAATTTAATTTGACGGGATCTGCAATTTCAAGGGCTGCTTTTTCTGATGGACGAGGGCCTGAATTCAAAAAAAATTAATTGTATTTTACACTTAGCAACGCATTTAGGATGGGAGAGGAGTTGAACCCAGCCACAGCCTACGGCAATTTTACAACGTATTTTATATATTATTTTATGTCTAGTGGATAGGAAAATACGCCAAGATGCTGAAACCCATTATGTCATACTCATACCACATATTTTCGTCTCTTTTGCATTGGAAAGAAATTGAACCTAACAATCGTCAGCGAAACGCTGTCATTTCACGACGTACGGTTTACCTGTGTTAAATGGATAGGCTAAGTATTTTGCATGGGGGGAGAAATTGACCCCAACGTCAGAATTGACCCTAATAACAAATTGTCTTACCTGATTCCTCCGTCGAATACTTCTTCTCCACGACAGGAAGCACACAATCGGTTGGAATTTCAAAAAAATTAGAAATACTGCTAACCCGCCTCTCCACAACCCCAATTTTTCGTACCGGCGTCCTATTAACATTGTCTTCATTTTCAGGGTACTCGGACTGCCAAAACCCTGCATTTGTCATACAACTGAGTTGTCGATTATCATGTGCAAGATCTCCCTGCGCAAGCGTGTGCGGCTCATGATGATTCCGAATCGGTGTACTTGTTTTCCTTTGCCTCTCCGTACTCACTTTCCTTTGGATATTATCACTGATTTTCCTCACAGCGGCCGTCGCCAAAGCGGCATTACTCGCAATGTGTTTTTGTATGGTTTGACAAATTTCCCGAACAGCTCCATCCCCCTCCTGATGTCCGATAAGGACAGTCTGAAGATTATCCGCCTCGTCAACTCTCATTGCTGATCTCAACACGGTGATGTGTAAACCCAAGAGCATTAATGGGGATCCACCCAGTCAGGCCAAGAATATTAACTACGGCGTTTTCCGCCCCAGTTGATAAGTTTTATAGTGATTGGAATTTCTAATTGGTGGGTTGCGGTATCACCAGCATGCAGCAAAGTAAATGACGCAGCAGGAGTCACGCAGTTCAATTCCAATGCAAATTCCCCAACAACCAAAAACCAACCAACCACCTGTTCAGCGAAAGGGTAATGGAAATTTTAAAAAGGCAGGAGCTAGAATGAACATATAATTTAATTTGAAATTCAAAGCAGCAAGCAAAAGCATTTTGTGTCAAAACACAAACACGGTCAGGGTTGGCTGCTGTGCTGCTATGCTAAACCTTTGTACATAAAAATTGAATGGGACAGATGTGCTAGAGCTGAAGGGATGGGAAATCAATAATTCATATAAAAAAGTATAATTGATCCATGGACTTCTCGTTAGCACATGTATGGCTGGCTGGCTGTGCTGTGTATGTCATCATATCTTGTCCTGCATAATGATAATGACTTGTGCCCATACTAAGTAATGTACCTAGTCGTAGGAGTTGTGTGTACTGCTATAACTAATTGCACAGGTTTCCCCAAAGGGTAGCTAGTGCTAAGTCATACTAATTAGTACATGCAGGGCATAGGCCCGGCATAACAAGCTAATTCCTATGCTTATTTCTTTTGACACGTTACAAGGATTAAAAACCGATTACACCCAATATTTCCCTGTTTTTATTGACATATGCAGATCAAGTGCAAAAGTTAGTTGAAGTCCATACGTAAAGGAGGGAGTCACATCCTATTCAGGCATTAGTAGCAATAGTAATTCCAGTTCAAAATCCTATTACGTTTCCAATGGTCAGTTACAATGGAAAATTATTTTCATTAGCATAATTGGCAAGTAAGGAAGGAATCCATGCCGGAAATGAAAACGTTTATCACCCAATTAAACGAAGTAAAATATCTAATAAAGCAAAGGACAAAACATTGCGTTGAACAAATGCAGAAAGTGTTTTATAAAGTAATAGAGAATCCGGTGAATTCGTTTGACCAACCTAAGCGTGTAAGAAACAGCAAATCTTAAATCTCGACCCCTTCCGCCGCGTCTTCCCGTATTCAGAAAAGAAAAGGAACTGCGCAGCAAATATTCACATGATTACTATATATTATTTTCTATTTACGTAGAAAAGGGTAAGATTACTCGTTCCAAGAATAAAGCTGCATAAATTATGTTACATTTCCACCAAACGCGCCGTGCCGCAATCTACAGAAGCATGTGACTTCAAACCAAATGACTCACACGGAAATAGTAATGTCTTCCCTAGCAAAGTGGAGAGATTGCCCGCATTCTTGAATACTAATGATGTGCGAAGCTGGGTTATCAATACCAAAACGTAACGTCCTTGATGTCATTACCAGTTTGAGTGGCGGCAATGTTAATACACTCGGCCTAAAATGCCTTGAAGTGCATTGCAGCGTCATGGTGGACTAAACCGGATTTACATGGATTGAATTCCGTGAAACTTTTACTTATTTTGATTCCAAAATGTGTACGCATGCGCAGTGAGATTGTTATTACATGAATTACATGAGATTACATGGATTGCAGTTGGAGAAACTCAATAATTTGAGCAAATGAATAACAGAAGGTGGCAGCGAGTGATGTTTATGTGTTCTTTCCTTCTTCTTCAGAGCCTCTAAAATTAGCATTATAAGGTTTGCATGTTCGTAAAATTGTTGACAAGAATGTCAAGGATAATTTACTATTGGAGTGAGTTTGAAATGTAACCGTACTTTGGATTAGTGTATGTTTAATTGGCCTAGTTCCTAATTTTGTAGCACCCAACGAATGCCCTCTCTTTCGAAATACGAAGATATTACAAGGATTGCAAGTTTAGCCGACAGAATATTAGAATAGAGTAGACAAATCGAAAGAAAGTTAATAATACACCTATCGCCACCAAATAAATCATTCCAGAGTCCACGGATACGACTGAGGTGAAGATCTATACATACATTGCTAGATTTTATGAAAAATAACTAGACTCATGACTATCAGTTGGATAACTTTGCGCTCTGGACCTTAATTATCTCAATTTTGAACCGAACGATTTGCGTTGCGAGAACTACATTATATAACACAATGATAATTTTTCTACGAACATGGATACGATTATGGTATTGGTTCGCTGCTGCATTATTAGTTATTATTATAAGTTTAATTTCATCACGGTTTTTGTCTGATCTGATAAGCTTTGGCAACGTAATTCGGTGAACATAAAATATGCAATTTATAATGAGAATTGCTGCACGCCTCATTAATTGTTGAACATTGTCTGCTCTCCGTAGTGATCACATAATCTAATAATTAACCTATTAATAATTAATCTATTAATTATTTTTGATGAAAATAGAATCGTCCTTACAAAAAATATCCCAATCGCCACCCTGAGTCGTCAACTACAGCTTGGAGCTCATATCTAAAAAAAATGCCGAGTTCATCTTTAATGCGCTGCAGGCATACAAACGAAACCAAAATGAATCGTAAAACTTCTGAAGTTGGTAAAAGCGTTGTAGAGTGCCAAGAATTGAAAAACACATCTGACCAAGTTTATCTAGACCAAGTTCGAGCAATTGGAGCAAACCCAGTTGAAGAGCGTCCAATTCCAATGGAAGTTCAATTAACTCGTTTCATTTTTATGTTAGCTGAGCATTTAGGAGAAAACCCTTTACACTGGAATTCAAAAACCCAAAAGGTGGAAGAACTAGTGGGTTGGCTTCCGAGGATCGCAGATTAATAGTCTTTCCCACCATGGGCACCCTTAAGCTATTTGTGATCATTTCCCTGATCTCGGATCTGCAGAATTTCAGCATAACAAACCACGCACATGTTTTACATTTAATTTTAACACAGCTGTTCATCATATCATTCGCGTTTTATTTCCACAAGGAATGGAAAGCTGACGAAACCCGTGTTTTGGTGAACATTCTCAACGTAATATACAACCGCAAATTATTCTCAGGTAATATTTTCTATTGATTCCAACTGTACACAAGATTTGGATAGATAATCAATTATTTTAATTATGTTATTTCAGAATTGCGACCAAAGAAACAAATTATATATGGGTACAACAAAACTAAAGTAGCAATGGGTGCCGTTATTCTCATTTATATTGCAGTATTGTTATTTTCTTTTATATTGTATTTTGTTGCTGACGAGAATTTCCACTACCTCGACCCAATTCTAAAACCAATTTTGGGGGATAACAAAATTCTACTGGCAATGTTGCAATCACTCACTGCGCTTTATATCAGTGTACTCCCTTCTTGCAGTTTGCGTGCTTTCTTGCACCCACTGCATGAAATGCAAGAAATTGCAAGTAATGCAAGTAATGGGAGAAATGCAAGATATACACAACATAAAGTAAAACA
>JAAXYW010001400.1:0-21855 GCA_036851895.1 Orthonychiurus folsomi | reverse complement strand
GCTTAAAAAAACTAATTTTCTCCGAATTAACTTGCATCATTGAATATCCCAATGGAATGGGAATGGTTGGCAGGGCCGGATTTGGCGCGGACAAGGCACTTAATATTATTCTGTCCTCCGTGGCGGTAGATTTGATTTTAGGCCCAGGAAATGGAATACAATACGAACGAGTATTTTTTATAATAGGATTCTACTATACTGACGTACGTACTATACTGAGTTAAATGACCCGGATTTGACAATATGGGATATTATCTGATGATGTGATTTTACCCTTCAAATTTTGGGTGTGTGGGAGCGACTGATCCGGCTGTTTATCCCGAATTACAATGTGTGACTGAATGGAGGGGAATTTCATTCGGGCAGTTGAATCCGAACGCAGATTGAACTCTGTATGATGTCATATCATGGTATGGCAGTTTTGGGGGAAATCACCCAGCCCGAGCCCGGGTATTCGTGCCGTGTCGTGATGTGCACAGCACAATGCGAATTCACGTAGCACGAAGCTGTCTAATTTCATTTTTTACGAGTCAATCGGGAAAAGTCAAACCCGGCTGCTGCTGCTGCCTGGACTGGAGCCAATGATTCGAAATCTTGAGAATGATTTACATGCTTTTTTATTTAACGGTGGATTTATGGGCTCATTTGTCATGTTCGGAGACTCCAAATCTGTTTCGGATTGAATATTAAGGCATGTACAGCATAGCGATAATGTAATTAAAATGTGGGGTGCATAATTTTGGTTTGAAATTAAGGGTTTGTCCCAGCTGGGACTCAACATATTGAACATATGTATATACAAATTACACTGCAAATTGTTAAATTATTGTATTATTCCTTTTTTCATTATTCTCCATTTGTTTTGCTACTATTCAAACAAAAATCGAAGATTAGTTAACCGTAATATGGAATAACTCCATAAACACTTCAAAATTTACTTACTTGCGACAAAAAAGGTCAACAATTGCAAACAACACACCTACCAGAAAATGGAAGCAGTCAAAAATCTGCAGAATCTACGCATGTATTCGTACTATTGACTAAAGCACTACTGCACTGGCACGGCACGCATCATGCATTATGTGCATGACACGCGCAAACATTAGACCCGTGTAACTGCATGCACTGCAAAGTAATTTATTTGCGAATGAAATGATATAATAAAAACAGACTCCAACATGCATTCGCTGGCTACTTACGAATGCAATCAACTTAAATGGGTGCATGGATGCATACAGAGTTAGTTTCCCCCCTAAAAAGGGTTACGTCCGTTCCAAACAGAAGCCCCGTGAATTATGTGATTGGACAAGGCACGCATTATTGCAGCAATCCAACTGCAGCAACGGCAGTCGTCGTCGTCGTCCGTCCGTCGCATGAATGGATCCGAAAATCAGTTAACAGACATTGTAATGCATCCTGGATGCGGAAACAGGGGGAGTCAGACGAAGTCAGGAATTCAATTCGTCAAATCAATTGAAATGTTGATTAGGGAGCAATTAATGGGATAAGGCATGTCAGAGGAGCGTGGAGCATCTAAAACAAAATGAAATGAAACGGGAGTTCAAGGGGTGGATGGATACATGCTGTAGATTGAAAATTCCGATCCAATCGAATATCATGCGTGGCTGCCGTTTTTCCATGATCGGGATTTACGATTGCCATTTTCTAAAGGATTACTTGGCCTGGCCCAACTGACTGACATGCTATTGAGCTACTGAGGACTCCCTCCCATTAAATGTTTTATTGCGTCATCGAGAGAGGGAAATGAAACAAAGAATCTTTCGCAAATGGCAAATGGCTCACGCCGTAATCTTGTATTGTAAATGTGGGGTATTTAAATTGAAAATTATTGAATAATGTCCGCCATAAATATACGGTACGTACGTACGTACACAATGGGATAAAATTGCGTAGAGTTCTGTTCTACGCAAGATTGGTCACAAAATTTTCAGGAATGTGCGTTTGCAAAATCTGCAAGCTTGGAAATACATACATGGGACAAGAGTTTGAGAATCAAATCAGGCATTTTTGCAGAAAAAACAGTAACAAGTTTCTATTTTACAATACACTGCAATACAACGCGCAAATTGCATCTTGTATGTAGCAGTAGTGAGTAATTGAAAAACACAAATTTGAAACTGTAATAAAATTTAATTTCCCTGCAAAACGTGTTCAACACCTTCGGAAAGTAATTTAAATGAGATCAACTTAAATTTTTTTGATGGCGTGCAGGCAAGGCACAGCACAGGCCGGCCTACAAAATCCGTTGACGCTTATGCATATTTGCCGAATACAAGTCATGATTACAGCCTGTTTTCTATCAATGCATAACATTGCACGGCAGACTTCCGTTTCAACAACAAGAAATCCGAGTGCTATCAAATTCCTTCCACTAAATTCCATCTGGCCGATGGTACCACAGTCCAATGGTGATTGGAGTGGAATCGGCAAAGATTTGAGGGAGATTCCGTGGATTGCATGCTTCGCAGTAGTCAAAATGGCAAAGGGATGTAAAGTGGAAGTCCCGTACGTTTCACATTCGCATTTCGGAGCCGCTTCATTAACTTGCCAATTCTTGTTTTATAGTCGACCAAACGAGGAGGGAAGATGAGGATTGGAGATACAATTCAAAATCTGAAAGCGCTAACAACTCCACCGGTTTCCTTTGCTATTGGATGCGGATCTCCACAGCCAAAAGCGAGAACATGATACTAAATAACATTGGGGAGAGGGAACAAACGGCCTCATTGTTTTAAATGAGGATTTGCATTTTATCTCAAGTGCATTTGTGTGTCAATCTTCACCACTGGCAGTCCCATGGATCATTCGGCGCATGCGGTGTACGTACGTACGTATGCCCTGCTGCTGTGCTATTTTCCGGGATTTATCTTTCCAAACGTCAACTTCCCATTATTTAGCAGATGGGTGCAAATAAGGTTGAGGGATTGGAATGCGATAAACATGTGCCCAAATAAAAACAAGCCTCGGCCATTGGATGGGGATGGGGTTCATTTTCAGTTAAAGTTAAAATTAGCGCGGAAATGCTCTCGGCTGCACTCAACTCAATGGTAAATGCACATACGCGCTGTGCGGTTAACCAGATGTGCAGTACTTCGCAAATACCACCATAACTAATTTGCAGATTTATTTTTACACATGCTAAATATATTAAGAGTTTGATGAATTTTTTAATGCTGAGAACATTTAACACGTTTTCACGTGCGCGTATGTATCGCGTCGGCGCAGTACACATCTGCTTGTGTATTGCATTTAAGCCTTATTTTTGTGTATGCCCATCCATTTTGCTCAAATGCAATGATTTCTGATTCTGACAGGCAAAATGCCCTTTCCCTGCATCAAAGATTTTGTGTGTATTCAGCCAGCGTGCGATATGGGATATAAAAGGGTTATGACTATTACTACGACTGCGAATCAAAAGAGAACGGACGGAAGGAAGGAAGGGAAAACCTTGGAAGGATTTAAAGGCATTTTCATTGAATTGGATTGTGCATTCCCATTCCATTGTGGATTCACTATTTGCTCAGGGGTGACTGGATCGGAAGGGTTACAATACAAATGCAGTACGGCATGGGAAAAGGCGATTAAGGATTTTACCCTCCCTCGTACGTCCGAATTGACTGACTCTTGAGATTCGAATTGGAATATTTCAATCCAATCCTCCGTCTCCGTCCGAATTTTGGATTCTGTAATGAAAATGCACCGGGTTGACAGGCAGATCCAAGGCTACGCTGTATGCATGCATCCAGGATCGGACATTTCTGGAGAATATCGAGGTACACGTCCTATAGGCATTTTCATTGAATTGGATTGTGCATTCCCATTCCATTGTGGATTCACTATTTGCTCAGGGGTGACTGGATCGGAAGGGTTACAATACAAATGCAGTCTGTACGGCATGGGAAAAGGCGATTAAGGATTTTACCCTCCCTCGTACGTCCGAATTGACTGACTCTTGAGATTCGAAATAGAATATTTCAATCCAATCCTTCGTTTCCGTCCGAATTTTGGATTCTTTAATGAAAATGCACCGGGTTGACAGGCAGATCCAAGGCTACGCTGTATGCATGCATCCAGGATCGGACATTTCTGGAGAATATCGAGGTACACGTACACGTACGAGTGTGAGTGTAAAGTACATGTTCATATGGGACACTGGGCTTGACATTGACAAGCCGACCAGCTGCCGCTCTCGATGACAACTTAATGACATTGGAGATTTTTAGGAGGAGAGGGCTGAGGACCAGGGCTCCCCTCCAGGAGGATTAAAGAATGGATTTTCTCCGAAGTACAGGCACAGGCAAACGTACGTAGGTGAACCCTTCGGTTTCTTCAACACGACGAGAGTGGGTCCTTTTACCAGCGGTAGGTCCATCCCCTGTCCACAGAATGAACCAAATCCGTCGCTTTCTCATCTCTTGACGCCTTCATCACATTCACATGGCTCTAGATGTTATTATTATCCTGTCATCTCCATCAGAATGTCATCCTTGGGGTCCGGAGCTTAAGACGACGGGATCGGAGAGCCGCCCGCCCGATTGCCTTCATCACATTCACATGGCTCTAGATGTTATTATTATCCTGTCATCTCCATCAGAATGTCATCCTTGGGGTCCGGAGCTTAAGACGACGGGATCGGAAAGCCGCCCGCCCGATGGATGAATGAATAAGGACGGGATTTTTACATATTAAAATATTATTACTTTGTGTGCATAGGAGTCCATAGGAGATGCACTTTTTATTACATTTATTATTTTAGAGGTAGAAACATCAGGAAACTTGGAAGACGTTTATAAGTTATACTCTTAACTTTAAAGTGTTACTTTACCATTTTATTGGTATAAGAAATTCGTAAAGTAAAAAAAAATTGATGCTGAAACTTTTGGAAACAAAAGTTTTTTGGGTGCATTTTTATTGTAAAACCAAATTGCTCGTCTTAAAAAAACTGCAACTCTCCTATTTCTATAACGTAGTGTGTCTTAAAGAATAAAACAAGTTTCCAAGATGTACATTTACACAGAGGCATGAAAAGAAAGGTAAAAGCGTCAAATCCAAATCCAAGCTGTAAAATCAAATAGAATCCGAATCCTAGGCCCGGAAATCGGGATTTGGACACTTCCCCTGCTCTCAGTTTAGTTACATAGTCCATAGCTCAGAGGTCCTTCATCCTTCATCCTCGTGTATCCCCAGGATTGAACATGTGTGTCTGGCATTGATGTCGATGACTGAACTTCAATAAACATTAAATCTTTTTCCCTTGTTGAGATTTTCTTTTGAAGACGCGCAAAGGATTTAAAATCCCTCATGGGTTTTGGGAGAAGTAGAAGTGTATTTCTTTCCTATGAGTAAAATCTTGGAAGACAAAGGGAAGGCGTGCCCCTGGGTTCTCGCTACATACATCTTTGGAAATAAATCGGTAAATCTTGATCCTCAGAGTGTGGCTCTGTCACTCATGGAGAATTACGAGCAAAAATACTTTCCTAGTTTATAATAGTGTTTGCCAAGAACATGTTTAAGCTTCCATACGTACACTTCATACACATACAATAGGACCCAGCCGGGATTATGTATTTTACTGCGTAAGGTACGTAAATTCAGTCAGCCTCAAATTGACATTGAAATCAGGACGGTGGAGGCAGAACAATGAAATGAACTTGGAGATGAGATTATACTTGTCGTCAGTCACCCGATTGGAGCGTTACGCGTGCTTTTGTTCAAAGTTTTGAATCCCCAAAACTTTCCCGGGGAAACAAAACTGGATAGTCCGTCCGGGCCTTCCAGTCAATTCCTTGATCCATTCAATCCCTTTGTTTTCCGTCTGACTTGGGATTGTCATTGTCATTCGGTCGGTTTGGAAGACGCCGTCCAAGTCCAGGGCGACTGGAACGTACGTACGAACTACGGGAATCGCCATGAAATGAAACACGCCTCTTTTGCATAATTCTCTCCTTTCTATACCACGGCGGCAAGGCAAGGGGAGTATCGGACCAATCAAAGTAAATGCAATCTCCAGTGCAGTGCTGTGCTGTGCTGTACGGTAGAAATGCAACGTCTCCTCGTTTTCTTCGAAATTGTTATTTCATTTGAAATGGAGTCGAGAGCTGACGGGAAGAAATCTGGAGCGACGCGAACGCGACGCGGCGACACTTTCCCCTTGAGGAAAATCATTCTACTAAAATTAAGGGCCGCGATTCGCGAAAAGTGTGTCATCCGCCGCGCCGTACATGCATACATGGATTGGATTCATCCAATCAACATTTTCATTTGATATTTTCAATTTGCATCCAAGAAATGAATATCAAACCGCACCACAAATTGTCAGGCTGGAATTGTGTCTGTAGGTTTATGGGCTTTCGCCTTTCGTGGCATGGCGTATCGTGGGAATTTTTGATTTTCCCGCACTCGCCCGGTCGTACCACCCGACCCTACGCTGCGGTGCGGTGCGACGTGTGACCGACGACACATTTGTGGTTAACCAAAGCAAAAGACCAAATCCGCTAATTGGCTGAAAGGTAATTCGCGACAGCGGAGTGTGCGGCTTTTGTGTATTATTTTCTGTGGTCGTCGCGGTATACGTACGTTACGACGACGTGCATTGAATGCACTTGCAAAGTTTGTAATTCAAAGCAGCCGCGCTCCGTGCGCGGGACGCTATTTTCATTCTATGACACGACACGGACACAGCCCCAACTGACATGCATGCATGGCCCAATTAAATTACCCAATTTTAATTTTCACTTTGACCTATGTACCCCAGCTATTCGTATTCCATCCAAAACGTGATGTCCGCTCCATTTTCCATTTCACTTTCGAGTCCGACCTCGTTAAATGCTTTGAAGGAAAAGAAAAAAATTCAGAAGCTTTCGTAATTCCGGTGACAGGAATGAATGTATTTTTGATGGATTACATCTCGGGGGAAGACGGGCGACGCGACAGATGAAGGAAAAAATGCACCGGGGATGTGTATTATTATCAAGTACTACTACTACGTATGTTGCTATGTATGGCCTGGCCCAGTCAGTCAGTCAGTCATGATGTAATTCGTAAATAACAGTTTGCTTAACAAGGAAAAAGAAAAAAAAACGCCGCCGCCTCGTTTTTCCCGCCCTTGACTCAAAATTGGTGGTGGGGTGAGTAAAAGCTTATTTACTTGCAAGATTGATAACTCGGGTCGGGGAGTGACAGGTTTTTTGGGGAGATTTAGATGAGATCACATACAAAGCAGCCCAGGAACAGCAATTAACTTCTTTTTCTCACGGAAGTCTTTCGTTTTTCCATTTTGGGGTGGGGGAAATTGACGCGGACGCGACGCGGCTTTTCATTTTCAAAAATCCCTCCCAATTCATCGCGAGCTTTGCACACAATGATGGCTTTTTCTCACACATTGTTTGCTCCGCTTCAGCTCGTGTAAGAAGAGAAATGATCCAAACTCCAAATCCATGTCTTCTTCCGCTTCCAACTTTTTTTCTGACTTTGAAGTGCGGGATCTGTGCATTTTGTGCGGACGGACGTATACATATTATAATCAGTTTCATTTCATTCTTCGACTCGACTGCTTCTTGGAATTTTTCATATTGTAATGTGGATGTGAAATGAAATGCTCGTGTGGGCATAATGCGACGGACAGAACGGAACTCCCTGTAAAACTTTACAGTTTCAAATTGAAATTGAAATCTGTTTGCAATTCACACGCCTGCCAATAGTGCAAGGCGTGATATTCACATGCATTATTTTCCAATTCAGATGAAGTTTGCTCGGAGTTTTTTTTATCCAAGCTTGAATTCCGTCGAGGGTTCAAATTCCTTAGAATATTTTTGGATTTCTATTAAAATATTAGAAGAATATGATACTTTTTTATTGAAGGAGATTTACGGCATCATTTTCTGCCAATATTGAAAAATTCTTGGATTTTGACATGAAGTTTCCCTGACTCCAACGCATTTTCCACCATTCCCATTCCCATGCAATCTCCCTGTAAAACTTTACAGTTTCAAATTGAAATTGAAATCTGTTTGCAATTCACACGCCTGCCAATAGTGCAAGGCGTGATATTCACATGCATTATTTTTCAATTCAGATGAAGTTTGCTCGGAGTGTTTTTTATCGAAGCTTGAATTCCGTCGAGGGGTTCAAAGTCCTTGGGATATTTTTGGATTTCTATTAAAATATTAGAAGAATATGATACTTTTTTATTGAAAGAGATTTACGGCATCATTTTCTGCCAATATTGAAAAATTCTTGGATTTTGACATGAAGTTTCCCTGACTCCAACGCATTTTCCACCATTCCCATTCCCATGCAAATAAACCTAAACTAATTCCATCAAATAGAACCGGGAGCGAGATTACAGAGGATTATTGAAAAATCTATCAATCCTTCCATCCTCCGGATTACTGTGTCATCAAATTGGATCCGGACGGCCCGAGAAAACATTTCCCGAAGGCAAAACTCCTTGACACACAAACACGGGCTTTCCATCCGTAGACGTCTTAGGCGTAATGGAGCCATTCCCATTAGTGATTAAATCCCCGGCCTCCACATCTCCATTTTCAAGGATTTGGTTGAGTTGAGCGTTAATTGTTGAAAAATTCTTGGATTTTGACATGAAGTTTCCCTGACTCCAACGCATTTTCCACCATTCCCATTCCCATGCAAATAAACCTAAACTAATTCCATCAAATAGGACCGGGAGCGAGATTACGGAGGATTATTGAAAAATCTATCAATCCTTCCATCCACCGGATTACTGTGTCATCAAATTGGATCCGGACGGCCCGAGAAAACATTTCCCAAAGGCAAAACTCCTTGACACACAAACACGGGCTAGGCGTAAACGTCTTAGGCGTAATGGAGCCATTCCCATTAGTGATTAAATCCCCGGCCTCCACATCTCCATTTTCAAGGATTTGGTTGAGTTGAGCGTTAATTGCGTGTAAATCATGAGAGTAGGGACGGCATACGAGTACGAAACAACATGACGTGTTAAATATTGTCTCTGCATCTGTCAATCCACTCACACATGGGAAGAAAATAGAAAGATGTGGTGGAGTTGAGTGTGGATCTTCAAGATTGAATGGAGAATGCAGAGGGAAGCTCATGTGAACAGAAGGGGGTAATTCCCATTTATCTTTTTGCCCTTGCCCCGTCCGTGCCTTGTAATAAACAGGGTGTCAGGGATCATGGCGAGAATGTGGCAAATGCAATTTACGGAAAAAGAATCTTCAACCTTTAGTTACGGCGTGTCGTCGTAAGTACAAGGGGGGAAACAGCATTTGGAATTCCTGGATATACATGTACGTACGTATGGAGCCGAAGATGAACGGGGTTTCAGTCCGCCTTCAAATTCACCCGAATAAATACAAATGTGCAAAAGAGGTGATCATCTCAGCATTCAAATGGAGTGGAAAGCCCATAACTTCAAACGGCAAAGTGTCAAATGGTTACGGAAGGCAAGGCAATAAAAAGGGTGTTCCGTTGAATTAACGAGGTTTAAGTGGTGTACGAACATGCAGATCGGGGGATTTGTACTAGTAGTTTGACTTCAGATTTGACTCCTACAACGTGTTGGCCGGAAATCATGCAAAAAGCGTAGTTTAATAACTAAAATTCCATAAAAATTATTCAAATTTGCTATTTTGAACGAAATTGATAGAAGATTTCCAATTTTTAAATGTAGTTCCAGTTTTTCCAAGCCTTTTCCACAAAAGTTAACCTCAAATCACTTAAGCATTTTAAATCTGCTCATATTAATACATTTTACATTCTAATTTTCTTGGTAATTTAAACCCAAGCAAAATCCCGAAACCCCCTGAACTTCACCCTTTCAATTAATACTCAGGAAAATCACCCCCTTGTCACGTCTCCAGTATCCAAGCACATTTTTGCCCATGAAATGAATGATAAGACGACGTTCTTCCCGCCGCGTCTTCCCACATCGTCTTCGTCGTCAATGAGCTCAACACGTGTGTAAAGTTCGTTAGTTTAAGAACCCAGCGAGAACTTTCGTCTCGCCCATTAAAGCTCAAGTTATCCAAGTAATTTACACGTTGGAGCCGCGATTAGCTCCTGCAAGAAATCGTCGAACACCCCGTCCGTCCCCCGCGAAACCCCCATGTTCCTTTGAATGGGACATTATGTTAATTTACTCACTCCACTCGAGGAATTACCCCTCATGTAAATTCCTCATCTTACGTGCCCTTGCATGTGTGCCGGTCCTCATCTGGGGTGCCTTGTATTTATTAAAATTCCCTGCAAAGGGCTGTACTGCTTTGCGCAATGTCCCTTAAGGCTTAAAGCCAAACGCATGCGCACATGACTATGACATCACACCACACGATAATTTGATGAAGTAATACATACAAAACTACAAGTTTGCATATGTAACTGCGCCAGGCTGAGGTTCGTCGTATTTGAAAAGACGGAATTAATGAGAACTGCTGTTGATGATTCCCCTGGTACTCCGGAGTCGTCGTCATCCATCATTCTTCGCGGAGACAAGGGAGGAAGCCGACGCGACGGACGGACGGACGGATGGATGGGTGATACAAAAAAAATCAAATCTGTAATGATATTTATACTACACGCATCACGCATGTATACATACTACAGTGCAGCAGGGCAATACAAGTGGGAAAACGAAAACAGAAAAAGTTTTGGGGGGCGGGTATAGGGAGGGAGTAGGACTTTTAATTAGATTGTGGATTTTGGCTGGCACGATTGGTTGTGGGATTCAGGACTCAAGCCTTACAAAAAAAAAGCAAGAAAGTCGGCAAGGCGTAGGGTTTCCCTCGTGATGATGAATCATTCGACGAGGATTTTTGGAGGATGAGATGATAATTCAGGGGTGATTTCCATAATTTGTCAATTATAAAGTTTTAAAATAACTGTACGAGAGAAAATGTTGCGGTTGCAAATCATCAAGGGGTATAAATTTGTAATAAAAGATTTGGATTTGAATAAATTATCAAAGTTTGTATGGGTTTTGGAAAAGAGGCACAAGGGTTTGGCAATGTGTACTAATTTTAGTCAAATATTCATAGGACTTGGTCTAGATATCAATGAATTGAATTAAATTTCAATAAAAATCTATATATTTTGCTAATTTAATAAAAATATCAATTCGGGAATCCGTTAATCCATAAAAATCTACCCATTCAATCTTTCCTCCCTCACATTTCATCGTACATGTCATCACACAATATCCGCTTCGCAAATGGAAAAGTTTGAAAATGTGACATTGAACAGATGACGGGGGCTATTCGATCCAATCCAAGTTTTAGTGCTGAACTTGAGGATGTTTCACAAGTTGGCTTTTAGCAAACAAACCATTAGTTATTCCTCCATGAAAGTTTTAAACCTCCGCTCGATGCCACCGCACGCACCACTCTCCAAATCGGATAGCAAAGTTTAAGAAGGACGACCCGACCCACCAGTGCGAGTGCACATCGTCATTCGTCAATTCATAAAATGCATTAAGGATTTTATGACTGAGCTGCTCAAAGTAAATTCAAAACTAAAAGGGGACGACCACGACATGGAAATACAGAAGGAAATCGATTCACCCAAGAATATCTATAGGAAAAATTGAATTTAGTTTTTTTTTTTGCATGCGTAGATCGGCATGGGACTAGAATTGGCAGCATTGAGATTGTAAGGAAGGATACATGAATGGCAAATACTGTAGATACATAGGAAATAGGAAAGAAACCTGAGCCTCGTCATCAAAGGAAAAGAGTTATTACCCGTTTGTTTTGTTTTGTCTCCAAGGGACAGCTTTGTAGTTGGTGGTTGGGGAGCCCTCAGGGAACCCATTTATCCTCCCTTTGACATTCCATGCATTTATTGAACCACTTATTTGCAGGGATTCACATTGGAGGCGCGAATGGACGAGGAAATTGCTATTTGGATTTCCACGGCACCGCACCGGCACGAGGCTCCGCGGATTTGAAACCCATTAGTGGGGTGAAAATCCTTGTTAATTACAGGGAGTGTGGCTGGAGCAATTTGACAAAAGAGCTGGGGGTGATTAGGATGAGGGACTTTTCCGTAAATCTTGCACTAAGGGCCCCCCGACCTCAAAACTAATGAGTTTTATTGAAATAAACCTTACAAATTTAAAAAGGAGATCGAGATTTCTACGTCGCGTAAACATTGCAATTGCAGCTAGACTTGAAACAAAAGAAATTCACACCGTTTTCCCACGGACGGGATTCTCGGAAATCCTCATTTAAATTTAAATACCGTGGCACATTTAAACCCACAATGTTAATTGGCGTAAAACACTAACCCCCGTCCCCGTTCCAAATCAAACAATCAGCCTTTAATCTCTTTTCCTACCAATTCCAATAATCAAATTGAGTGGGTAATTAAGGAAATCCGAGAATTCAATTAATTCCTAACTGCTTTGCAGTTCCACTGTCGTTGTCCTTTTTATTCTAAACGTAAAGGTGTACAAAATTTACTCAAGTTTTGCGTAGTTACACCGGCAAAGGTATAAATGTAGATTTGTCCATGGATTGTTACTTTGTGGCCACAGCCACAGTTGAATGCACTTCCAGTTTTCCTTCAGTTCCTTTCCCTTAAAACTGCATTGACATTGTATTTAAATTGTTTTTGTTCTTACCGGTGCGGTTGAAGTGTAAGAAAAAAAGAAGTGAAGAATTTTCTATGTAAGTAAATAAAAGGCACAGCCAGTGGGTAAAGTTCTACGACAATGGAGATCTGAAGAGGCTGACTCTGGGAGTGACATTAGGATAGAAAAACAATTTCTTTGTTTATTCAAAAACAAAAATGGCGAGCAGTTACATAGTCAAAAACCGTTACATCCCCGTTTGACAGATGCAAGGATTCAAATCCAACGAAGGAGTGGACGATTGAGTCCAAAATGCCAAATGCCCCAAGATTTCTATTGCTATTACATGCAAGGTATACATAAGTCCATAACTAAAATACAGTTTTCGAGCCCTTCGTGAGCCGCCTCGTGTCTGGTCAATGTCGTCTGTCTTAGAAATCTTGAATTGAGGATTAAAGTTGACATCCACATGTCAGGATTAACATGAAATCAAGTCCAAGCGTGGGAAATAGCCGTGTTGTAGTGGGAGATCCATTTGATTGGCTTTTTCTGCTCGGTCGGATGACAAGTCGTTCATTCGTGGGTTGCAATTGCATTGAAAAACCAAAAGATTAGCCGAACGAGCCTTCTTTGACAAATTTCAGGACACGAAGAAAGGGTTTGGGATTTTTGCCCATTTTCAATACATGTCGAATGTATTGAAGACGACTTGTCAAAATATTTCCGGACAATACACGAAATTGTGCTGAACAATTGAAGATCGGCGAAATCAATGTGCCGCGCCACACCACACGGCGACGGCACAAGCTATTGTTTCCGTGTTCAGGCAATTATTCTTATTTTTTTGGCAAACGTTGTTTTGTTTCACGAATGAGATTACTTACCCCGCAGGTTATCTGAGCACGTACACAATTTTTACACAAGGAAAATAACGCATTTTCGGCGGAAAAAATTTTAAACGACACAGAAAATTAAACGAGAGGTAAGTTTTAGCGGTTTCCGTTTCATCAGTTTTGAATCACTTTTCCCTTCCGGCATCAAATCCTTTCAACTAATTACCCATTCATCGCATGATTTCCCACAAGAATACATCTTGGATTTCACAAACATCTTTACAAATCTGAGGCGGGTCTCTCATCCTCAATCCTTTCGTCCTCATCTCCAATTTCTCCGCCGCGCCCCGGCCCATCTTGGCCGCGCGGCCGCGGCCTCCGCAGTTGTTCCTTCATTTCTTTCAAAAAAGCAAGACAACTGGATTCATTGGGTGAAAAATGCAACAGAAATGTTCTTTTTGAGTTCCAATCATGCAAGCATGCAGCAATACAGGCACAGCCGACGGAGCAAAGACAGCTTACATAATAGTTAATATGAGATTAAAGTAAGTGTAAACCGGCTGATAACTGTGAAAAGGAAGTGTCATCTTCCTGCGGGGTGCGGGCGGACGTGGGAGTACGTAAAATGAGTACGGGAAATCGGATACTTTCTGGAAAAAGGAAACATTCTAATAAACTTGAGGATAATGGGGTGGGATGTAGGGCAGAAAACATAAAAACCCCCAAAAACCACATCCACCACAAGAAGGAAGGTGAAACCCAACACTTTTTGTGTCTTTTGGGGCTACAACGTACAAGGTGACCTCAACCCTCCAAAAACACAATCCCAATGAACCGTGCCATGCCTTGCCGTGGAGGAACAACAAATTGGTAATTTGAGAGAACCAAATAAAAGAAGAGAATCTCTCCCGGCTCTAAAAATAAATCATGGACTGTACTACATATACGTATACGTACAGTAAAAAAAAAGAGCATCCTCCTAAAACAGTTTTACAACACAAGTCCCGGCCCGGACTCTCCTTTCAAAGAGGCAGGCACAGGGATGGTAAAAACGTCAAGCACTTCTTTAAATGAAAATGAAACTTTGTGTTCATTTTTACCTAGGACAAAAGGTGGGGTGGCTTTTTTCCTGTATGTAATGTACTTTCCAGGATAACATTCAATCTTCTATTTGAGTCCTAGTCTTGTTGTGTCGTAAGGATATGAAGGTAAGTGTACAACTGGGAGTGTTAAGACTTGAAGGTTTCGGATTCCTTCTTTTAATCTCTTTTCTGGGATGTGTGAGTTTAGGGGAGGGATTTGAAAACGCCCACGAACAACACACAACACAAAGGGAAAAGAATATAATGTGGAAATCGGGGAGGGGGATTAAATTCTGGATTTAATTGAAAGTTCTCTCTTTTACAAGCGGGAATATTTAAAGAAAAGATGGGAAATTTGAATTCAACTCTCATTTTGCAATAGAGTAACATTTTTCTTCAGATTCTGGTTTCTTCATAAATAGAATTTTTTTATTTACAGCCTTTTTAAGGGATTCTGGACATTTTTTACCCAACTTTAAATATTTCATACATTTTGAACCCAATTTATCCCTAATTCCTGGGCTCCCAACCTCTAATTAGACCTGGAAGGGATTCCTAATTAAAGTTTGAGAAGGAGATGGAATAAATTGAAATTTAATACCACAAAAACCTGACAGCTCCGTTGATTGCACTTGCATTGTTGGCCCCTGAAAAGAAGCTGGGTGACTGGTCCTTGGTCCGCGGCCGGCCGGCCAGAGCAACTTTCTTCCAAAAAGACTGGAAGAATGGAGAATTCCTGAGTGGAAAATTGGGCGGATGATGCTTCATGTTCAAAAGTAGTAAACAATCAAAATCCTGACTTAAGGTTTCCTTCCAAACATCTGGCTGTTTGTAGTCCTCCTCCTCGTACCCTAAATTGAATACGAGGAAAAGGGCCGAAAATTGAAGAAAAAAAAAGTGCTTCATTGAGTTTCAAGGGCCCGGCACGGCCACGCCGGCCCGCCTTCACTTTTCCATTTCCCCGAATGTACGAGGTACGACACTCAATCTTTCGGCGTGACATCAGAGTTGATGTATCGAAGCGTCATCTCTAATTTTCCTTGTTGAACGGGGACCACTTCAAAAGTTTTTGGACCTGAGGGACCGGACAGGGGACAAGACACAAGATCTTGGGGGCCTTCAAAACTTTGCTTTCAAAACTCAAGTCTTCCCCCATTTCCCTTTTGTGAGCTCACATTGGAATAAAACCAAATACGGAGTACATAATAATGCGGACTTTCAGAGGGGTCGCTCTTCCACTCAACAAAACACTTACGGATCCGTCGGTCGGTTTTGCTGGAATCAATGCATGGTTGTAACGTTGTAACTTAAGAAGACTATTTGCCCCGACTCCGACTCGACTCCTTCTTTGAATACAGGCGCAGATTTCATTCAATAAATTTCTTTCAAATGGACAAAAACTTGTTGCAATGAGGATTGAATGAATGGCGACGCGACGAATGGGACCCCATGAGTGGCTGGGATCCATTCATCATTCCAAGATTTTTGAATTCAAGAAACTTTGGTAACAAAACTTGTAACAAATTTCAAACAACGTCGACGTCGTCTGCGCAGCGATTAGCCGTAAGCATCAAGCAAAACGGTAGATTCATCATTGCAAAGGATTTTGGGACTTAAGATGAGTAAATAGCTGGAGGTTAATGAGGAAATCTGTCGAGTATTGCACGATGTTGCACGACGCGAAAAAGGATGCGGATCTTTGCGTGTTGTGTGTGTAAAATGCATGGGGATTACGGATTTAAACTTTGACATACATGCGAAGAGAGTTGCGTCTCGTTTTGTACCATTTACTCATAAAGTTCATTCAAAAGTCAAAGGGACCGGAGTCCGATTAAGTTTTTAATTGCTTGGCACTTTGACTCCCAAAACCCTTCAATTTACTGCACGCAACCAAATATGTAGGTACACCCAACTAACTGTGTCACTTTGATGTCAGATGAGGTGAGGAAACTGCAGGAACGGGACTTGGAACAATGCTAATTTGTAAAGAATTGAAGAGGTTTTTTTCAATAATTAATATAATAAATGTGAGGAGCTCGTATCCCGTTTAATTGCAGTTGCATGCAAGGAGCATTTACTGCACTCGGATTATGGGGCGTGCATAAAAGTTGCAATTTTCTTTATTCCTGGTTCGTAAGTATCTAATATAATTTACTAGGAATAATATAAAAATATCTACCTAAGACATGTACATAATGTTCAAATCCTTTAAAATAGATAATATTGCTTAGAATTTATTAAAATTAATTGTACTTGTTGCACAAAGCCACGTCATTTATGACTCACCCAAAGTACCGCTAATGTAATGCTAAATTTTAATTAACCCGCTCAACTCTACACCAAACCATAAAATCCTTTATCTATGGCTACAGCTTTAATAGCAGCATTAAAAAAGAAAGTTATGGTTGACTTGCCCTTTGAATTGAACACGGAGCCCAGCTCATCGGATAATAACCTCCGTCGACCAAATACCATTGCATATTGCAATAAAATGCAATTCCAAATTGCCTTTTTTAAGAGAAAACACGAACCCAAATCCATTTCATGTAGGAGTAAACCGTTGTGACTGCGACTGTTGCTTTTTTGACCGGCCTCTGCATGGAATTGGGCATTGGATTTTTACAATCCATCGGAATGGAGTATAGCATATAGCACCAGCACCGCACCGCTTTCGGTGTGGGAAGAAATTTTTATCGAAACTTGTTTTACCAGATTTTCCCTTAAATCTGATTGAGTTTCCTCTTCTCCTTTGGTTTTTATTTCTCCTTTCGTTGGACGGGGGAAGTGGATGAGTGTTAAGGACATACAGTACGTCGTACATGAATAAATAAAATCCAAATCCACGTCCAAGACAAAGTCGAAGTGCATAGAACGTAGTGGAGCTTCTAGAATGTCAAGTGGAAGAATGAAGGAATCGGAGATGTGCCTGGTGTCTTTGTGGCTTTTTACGACCCACTCGAACCGCGACTTTGCTGGGCATTGTCACTTCCTTGTCAACTGTCAGGACCACATCTTCAAACTCACTCTCCTGCCTTTATTGTCACAGACGGATTCCTAGAACAATGTGTGATAATGTTACGTATGTACATGGCGTGGAGGTTTTATTTTGAGAACTATTTAACCGTGAGCACTTGTCTTGATTAAAATGCAGTCGGGGATGTGAAGTGACACACTGGGTTTCTGTTAAGGAAACAATTTTAATTTGTAGGAAAAGTCATAATGTTAATTAGGAAATTCCGGTTATTTGGGTTTTATGAGAAAATTAAAATTCCTGTTGTGTTTTCTGAAGATTTTATTCAAAACTATGTACATATGCATTTGTAAAAACACAAAATACACCAAAATAATCTGAATTCTATGTTTTGTTTCCATACGATGGAATAATGTGATGCGACATAATGTTAAAGATCAAAATCAAAATAATTAAGGTCAACCATAGGTCGTGGGGAACAATGAAATTTCCTTAAAAAGGCGTTTCACGTTGAGTTTGAATTCGCCCATTTGGATTTCTGGCCTCAAATGGCAATATACACTTTAAGTCCGTTTCATCATGTTTTACAACTGAAGGAAGAAGGGCGTGGATCCACAAAATTGTTTCCTCAAGTCAACCAGACGTCCCAAACCGACCGGCCGACCCAGCTTTCTCCTACGCTTTCTTTGGCCCGTGTGTAATTCACAATTCACTTCCTTGCAGAAACCGTAGCGTACGGATTCAGATTGCATTGCATCTTCCCATGTTTAACAAGCGGAAGACAGTTTGACGTTTACTCATCTCAAGATCATCCTCAGATTAAACTGTGTGGGTTGGGTTGAGTGGATTTTGAGAAAAATAGACGAATAATTGACGTCTCCCTCTCATGTCTTATCATAAAACATTTAAATTTAACCCAAGAGCCAAAAACCAGTGACCTCAGAAGCAGTCGTAAAACTCAAGCCAATTAAATTGTGAAGACAGTTCAGCTTCTTATTAAAAGTTTTTTTAATTCCTAATTAACCAAACTTGTCTACCAATTCGGAAAACATCCAAAAATCATCACTTTATTTCGTCTTTTTGAGGAAGGGTGGTGACATGCTTGCTATTCCAAATTTGGAATGCCGCGCCGACCGCGGCCACTGCGCGCGCATGCGCTCAACTCTGTCGCCAGAATATCCATTATTTTCCAGGTGAACCCTCCGCCCTGGACTACAACCCTGTTCCCTTCGGTCTCAAAAATCCAATGGACCATGGACCTTAAATAAAATACACAAGAAACACGGATGAGAACAAAGTTAGATTTTGATCCGATAGCCGAATGCGAGGACAGTGTTCGTCTGCGCCTGCGCCGGCGCATCCCTTTCCATCCCCCTTCCCTTACATAACATAACTAATGCGTCCGCTCCTTGTAATCCCCACAAATATCCTCGTCACCGGGACATTCCTTTAAAAAAAAGGATTTATCGTCATTCCGATTGGGCGAGTTGGTAAAGGAGAGCCGACTGTGTAACTTATGTCTCATCTCTTTGTCCTTTCGTCGTCGTTGGATCATCAGTAAGATTTTTCGTCATTCCTCCCGCCCTTCCATGTACTCATCGGATAATGGGCAATGATCCCTCCTTGGGAAGTGCTTGTAATCCTACAGTTTACAACGGCGGCCGTTTATTTAATTCCCCTTGGTCTACGTACGAGACTTAAAGCTCAAAATGAAATGACGCAAAAGTCGTCGTCGTCGCGTTGCGTTGCCATATCCGTTGTGTATATTACAGCATTGCTCAGCCCAAAAGTTAATACCCATTCACCTGTGGCGTCTAACATGTACTTAAGGGCCGGAGAACAAAACAATGGAGTAATCCGTCCTGCAGCTTAATTAACTGAAGAGGATATTAATTCCAAAAGATTTGATGCGGAGCTTTACTTGGGTCGGAGAACGGAATGTAATCCGGCCTGCTCAGGATGGGGCAGAAGGACACAAGGTTAATGTGTCCTATGGATTTTGTCATCGTTTTACAGTGGGATAATATGGTTTGCACAGAATGATACCTTTTGTATGATTTCCAAGGATTGTAGCACAGGATGAGTGCTTATGGGTTTTAAATGTAATCCGGCCCCTTTTTGGGAAATTGACATTGGGATTTTAGCTTAAAGGGTTTGAGTCCACAAACACATTTATTTTTGTAATTTAGCTCAAATCTGGGATCGGTTTGGCGCCGATTCAATGTGGTTTAGCATTACTCAATGATTTTTGGTTAAATTAAATTAAACCAGTTAAAAATGACAATTGACTGAAAATTGATGTACAGAAAATTGGTGAGACAATAACAAAGGATTGGATAGATTTGACTCGTGGTGGTAAATATGTAAGTGCCTGTCCCTTACAGTGACAGTGGGCCGTAATGACAATGGCATGGCATGCAAGGTGTAATGGATTTCTTGTTTATTTCAGTGATTCAGTCTAGTCAAAATCAGAAGTCAAGATGCATGGTCATGGGCATAATCCATGAGGCCATTTCCATTTCGTTCCCTTAATCGACTCTTTCTGCTCCATTTGAATTTGGGTGCAATTATGAAAATGGCATGTTTATCTCCTCTCCTGCGCATACCTGGGCCTTAGCACCACACCGGAGTGACAAGATAACAAGCCTTCATTGTGCAATCACTTAAATTGACAAAGGGAATGCATAAATTTCATAATGGATGGAAGAGTGAGTCGGATAGGCCAGACCTTTCATCCAATCTGTACAGATATCCTCCAGAGCACAGGGTCAGATATGAAGAAAGTGGACTTTTTTCAAGTAGTACAACGTAGAAAATGAGAGGTAGAATTTTAGTCCTCAAAATTTATTGTACTGTGACGTGTCACCATGTCTATGTCTATGTGTTGTAGTACATTGTAGTTATAGTAGTGTGGCTCGTCATCGTCTGTCCGATGATGGTTTAGACTTAATGGGATATTTTTTCTTAAAATAATCTATTCAAATTCCACTTACCAAACAAAGTGGTCCATTGGTTTTAAAGTTAATGCTGAAATTATGTCACACTCCATTCCGCTGGAAGATAATAGCAAGTGCGTCCACACACATTAACCAATTTGAAATGCATTATTATCCTATGAAAACCAGCTGGGGAATGCGGGAAGACACTTAATGTATGGCAAATTGGCAAAAAATGGTTCAGATGAGATAAATCCTTTTTCAAATAAATTTATGACAAAATTTGGTAAATTTGTTTAAAAGAATATATTCTTGTTTTTTTTAATATTTTTAAAAAATCACTTCAAATTTAAGCAAACCCTGTATGACATGCATTTAAAAATTTAACCTTAAAAACCCCAAATGCATAAACAAAATTCTCAACAGATTCTGTTGAATGATGACCAACTTTTGCCAACAATGTTTGGACTTGACAATTCAGTTGACAACTATCATTCTCCCAACGTCCGTTTGATAACATCCATCTATCCAACCCTTTGACCGCGTCGGGATCAAATCCGCGATTGCAAATTAGCATAAACCACCAACCAAACCAACTGAAAAACGTGACTAACACAATTCTGGAAACATGGGCACTGAACGTCAGAAGTTGTTTAGTCACAATACTAAAAAAATCCAGTCAAAATTTAACTAAAGATTCCCATGCTGTCCCATGTTGTACGTACAGATTCATCCATCCGATTTTCAAATGAGAAAGTGCTGCCGATTTGCCGACGTCCGTCCGTCCGTCCACCGAATATAATAGAGAATTCGTGACTTTCAATCCAATTGAGTGGTTGCGCCTGGTTTTTGGGGGAGAAAATGGTGAGTTTTTGGTTATCCCTTTGATTAGCCTCCTTGACTTCTCATTATCCTCTTCACTGAGCAGCCCAAGCCATTCAACTTGACTTACGTGAGATACATGTTGATGCAATCAATATTCCGGTTACTCATTAACTGCCCATTCCTCCTCATTCATGTGTGGTGTGGATTCGCAGCGGTGGTGCAGTTCGGTGATTCTGCCATGCCATTGTGCTTGATGGCAAATTTTAATTATTTTAATTGCACGTTTACTGTCAATTAAAATGATTTGTGATCAATGGTGGGACACGGCGGGGAGATAGCGGGAGTAGAGAGCAGTGATGATTCATTTCTAAATTAACGAATCAAAAGTGCAAATTGATTATTTTGACAGTGTGAGTTGATAACAGGGAAATAATTAGACAGGATTTTGACATTTTCAGGTTTGCCCTGTGTCAGTCGTCATGTCGCGTCGTAATGATTTACGAATCAGCTGAAATATGTAGTTCGCAAATTGCAAATCATTTGCATAACCTCTGATAATATTGTGGGTAAATACATTCAAAATGTACGTAAATGTACGTACGGCGCGCGTACACATAAT
>JAAXYW010001399.1:0-21861 GCA_036851895.1 Orthonychiurus folsomi | reverse complement strand
ACGACGACGAAGGGAAGAAACGGATTGAATTGACCTTACATTTTCGATTATATCCCTCACTTACCGAAAGGAAGAAAGAGAAAGGGAAAAGTTGTTGCAATTGGATTTTCGATTTCCCTCAATGATGACACTCATTCCCTTTCCCCAAACGTTCCCCTTCACCTTTAATCTCCACAAGAGTTTTTTTTACAACTCCAGTCTCTTCCGTTGTATCCTTGTGGGCGGTGGACAACTACTTCACCCAAGGGAAACTTATTAGTTTACTTCTATTTTGGGATTGACCAAGGGCTTGGCAGATCTGACCGACTTTGTGTCTTTAAATCTTAGAGGGGGACAATATTTTGGTAGTTTGCCAATTTATTGCCGGGTTTCTCTTTCATGTTGGTCGTGTATCTGATTTTGTTTCTTCTTCAATTCAATTTCTCGAATCGACGCTGTTCAAATATTTACATTTTCTGGGTAATATTTACGTTTATACAGAGTTTTGTAAATTGGTTGAACTTTAGTTATTATTTTTACTTTGTGGAGTCATTTAGTAATATTTTCATATCCGTGCTTGGTAGCATGGTTGCCTACCCTGTGCAGTATGTTCTGGTAGGCTTAGGGCTAATAGTACTACTACGATAAATAAATACACAACAAGTTAATGCCTGTAATTTTGGCTTGCCCTCGTCAATGTAGTTAAAACTGATTTAAGACGAGCATTCTTAACAATCAATTGTAAATTGAAATTCCGCTTACAAATTATTAAATAGTTCATGTTACACCAATTTGTACTATAGTTGCGTTGCCTCTTGATCGGTTGGTTTAATACGGTAATTTGATCGCGGTACGCAAAACAAATTGAACTATGCCCACCAGTAATGCAGCAAAGAAATACTTGTAATTGTAATCAGGTTTTATTTATGTTTCAAATTTTCAGTACATTTTCTATCAAAATATATCAACTCCATAAGATTTTAAACCCAGTAATTACTAACAAGATTGGAAATGACTCTACAAGGAATAATCAGCCAATGGACAATCACGTACATTGCCTCATGCAGTCCACCAAAGTTGTATAAATAGGGTTTAATTGAATTTCAACAGTTTAAGTAATTGACTATTCCAGAAATCCATGGTAGTCATTCCATTACATTTTCCATTCGTATCTCGTAGAGGGACGTTAGCCTGGATCGGACTGGATGCACCCACACATGATATTTAACAATGAATTAGGATTTTTTAACATTTCCCATGACATTCCCATGGTTATACATTCACTTTCTCACATTATTCCTGAAATCCAAACTCCTAACATAACATTACTCCCACCGGACATCCTCAACTTTGAATTGAATTCAAATTTTTCTATATATTGGACGGACGAACCTTGCTTTTCTCCCATGAAATATTTTTAAACTACAGATCCAATTCCTCAAAAGGTGTCAAACGCCCGGGGCCACTTTGATGGCAAACCCCGCCTTGTTTATGTGGAAGGGTTGAGAAATTTGACACACTTCTTGGTGGGGGTGGAGGTTTTGGGAGCATTGTACCAATTCCGACTCCACCATTACTTCGTGGAAGTGTAGCCACCCCCAAAACTTGTGGAGAGTAATGATGATGGGCATGATTGGCTTGGGTTTGTTGGGGGGACAGCAAAATCCCACGATGATGATGAGGGATTTGTTGTTGGTGGGAATGTTGGGCGGCGGCAGCGGATGGTCCATGCAAACTACACATGTCAATATGGACAGACTGGGAGGTCATGGAGTTTGATTTGTGCATTGATGTACCGGTCGTCGTGAGGGTGGATGCTGTGGAATTGGATTTGAGCAGTTCCGGGGGTTCACCGTATTTTTGATTTGACTCCGTGCTTTGGGACTCCTTCAAATGTTGGGCTCGCCGTTTGTCCCGTTGGTAGTAGACAAGGGCGAAGATAAAAACATTGAGGATGAGGAGGGAACAACCTGAAAATATTTAAAATTAATTTAGTTAATTAATTAGGTGAATTTGATGAATTCCAAAAGTATTTGTATATCTGACTTTGCATCCGCACTTTAATTTGTTAATTTATCCAACCGTAGAAAATTATACCGAAGCTTCCAAAATAGTGTTGTCGCCAAACTCATTAATATGCAAACGAGAACGACTACGATGCACAAATTTCTAATTTGTATCTATTTTTGACACTGGTAAAAGCAAGGGGTATGAGTTCCGACTGTTATTCCTGAGTCATACTTAGCAGGCAATTAAGATCCCACATAAATATTGACTCACCCACAGCAATCGTGACGGACAAAGCAGTGGAGTACGGGGAAAACATGTTGGACACTTCAAAAGCCCCACTCGTCTCATTCCGTCCTTCCCGCCCCGTCTGTGGTGTGGGTGGAAGGGAGCCGCTGGAATTCTTTGCAGAGAAAACAGGAGAAAAACAGGTCGTTGGCGGAGATGGTGGATTACTTGGATTGGACTCCGTCTCCAAAGTTGGCAATTCATCAAAACCAAGATCAAATAGCTGAGGACTCGTATCCGACTCTCCTCCGTCCCCAACATTCCGTACACTTTGAGGAAGAGAAACAAAGAACAAACAAGTCAGTCAACCATTCCAAACACCACTATAATTAACCCAAACCAATATAATTACAATGTTCTTTGGCTCGGGTGAGGGATATGGGAATTTTGTTTCATCCTCCAATTCTGGCTGTAATAAACTAAAGATGACGCAACTCAATACAATGAAATTCCGCGAAATAAGCAGCAAGTTAACCATGAAAAGTGCTTGCCACTCATTTGTTTCATTTGCTATTTTGAAAACGTCCACATTTAGTCGCCAAATACCTACAGTTTGGTGTATGTATATCAGCCGAATTTATTAAAATACTGGTGAGTGTTTAAATTACGAACGGTTAATTATGAAATAGCAAATACTTTGTCTGGTGGGCTTAATTAATTATACTCTGTATCAACAAATCAAATTGTATAATTTGCATTTCAAATTTTCAACATCTTGCAAATTTGTAATTTCATTTTGCGTTTAGAGTAAAAAAATCCACTCGAGTGCAATGCCGTTTAACTTTTACAAATTATTACTAAGTAAGTTAGACAAAGTCAAGCTACATTCCCAGTTTTCAAAACAATTTCAGTTTTTAACGGACTAGCAGGTGACCACAGATCCTTAATTTCATGTCGCAGTTGTATATTTATGTCTAGCACGTGCTGACTTAAACTTGAAGTGATCCAATAAATGCTGACTCCAGTGCCCAAGTAACAAGGGTTGAGCTACGAGCCGAGGAAAGTGCATCCGAGGCAAAGGGATTGTATTTCCAATTAAGAAAATGAGAATTTTGTTGCTGGGCACTGCCACCGTTTAGTGGGTTGACTGGGAATGGTTTGGAGTTTAACTCACACCTTTCTTTCCCTTATCCTATCCCCTTTCCTTCCCACAATTACAGTTCCAGATAAAGCAGGGACACTAATGGCCAACGTTTCTTCTCATTTACACAAACCCACTACTGAATTCGCGTCCCTTCCTTGCCTCAACACTATTCCATTGCATTTCCTACTTTTCGTGCCAGTACGCGCACTTTGTTACTACGGATGAGGGACAAATCCTTAACTCACGTACCACAATATATATGATAAATCCACGGGAACAAATGTGAAATCCTAGGTAACGTAAAAGTTGCGTCGTCATTTCTTGAGAATGACCCTTTCGCCCTGGATAATTGAATGGACTCACCTTCCAACATACAAAGTGGGGTCATTGCCCCCTTTCATTCGATTGTGTTGACTGGAGGCGTAGTAGGCTCCACTCCGCTGCAACTCAGGCACAAGTCTGTAAAACAGAAAACAACTAATTGAATGTCATGTCACTCCGTCAGTACTCCCTCCATTTCCCTTCAAATCCTTAGTCGGAGAAAGTCAGGGCAGGAAGACAACCATAAGTCCCTCGTCTGTCCTTCCCTCCTCATCCCACTTGACTTGACACACAGACACAAACCCCTCAACCATTCGGTCGGGTTATTCGTATTCAAATGAATTAAACAAGCTTTATTTTGAATGTATCCATCCGTTCCTTCTTCTGGTTGTAATTTAGCCCAAGGCCGAGTTGGAGTCAGTCGGAGGAGGAGGACAAAGTTGTAGCCAGTCGTAGTCGCATTTAAAATAGAGTGGCTTCAGCAACAGCCGTTCACAAATGCAAAGGAAAAGCTGATTTGATACATAATCCATGGATTTGCTCCTTGTTCTTGACTGGAGGGACAAGACCAGACATGTTTTATTTACGGTGAAGCGCTTTAGCTTTGAGGGATGGCAATCAATTTGTCTAATTGGAGTTTTCCAGTACGGATTCTTCCATTGTTTCCTACCCCGGGGGATGGAATGCACGTAAATATATGATGCAAGGATTTAACCGGTAATAGCCTTAACTGGGCTGGGTGGGTCCCAATATTTTGAATTAGAGCACTCGTACGGCATGGCACGGCGAAGATGATCCATCAACTTCAATCTGGCAAACTAATGTGGAGTAGAGTGGTTAATTATTTATTTATTTATTGCAGAAATCAGAAAATAATGAATTGCATTTTCATATTAAAGTTTGGAGGCCAGTTGGTGTTTAATTAAATTAAGAGCTATACAAGGAACAAACAAGTTGTAAACCTGCTCCCGCTTTTATGTTTCAGTGTGGTTGGTTTATTGTGATTTAAATTTGTGGAACTTAATTTGTAAATTGAGTAATTTGGTTTAAAATTCAAGGAGTAACATTTCAATTTTTATTGCTTTATTAAAAAATCCTGACTTAAATTTTTAGTTTTGAGTTCTAGAAATATATTTTCTATTTCGGTTGATATATTGAAAATTCTAGCATTAAAATTTAAGTTGGTTTTAGTTGAAATTTTGACGAATTTCTTCGGGGAACAATGAATTAAGCGAAGACAGTTTGCTTTCTCCACGTGCACGGTTGACTGCACCCGCCATGCCATGAGTGCCGCGTAGAGCTCGTGACTCCCGACTCCTGGACCTCCCGATCTATGTTATTCCCCAAACCACAAGTCCCCCGTTTCCATGCATTTGGGAGTTCACGGATCCAGACATCCGTCCCTCGATTAAGTTTTCGTAAAATAAACCACAACGGGTGACGGGGGTAGGAAGAAGTTTTGGGTTTGGAATTGCTCCCTCCCCACTCAAGTCCAATCAATAACTCAGCGGAAGAATGAATAATGTTCTTCTCATTTGAGGGATTAAGTGCGGTTTCCCCGTTTCCTTCTTACAGCAAATTGTTTTTAGTTTAAGATCCCATCTTTTAGAGTTGCCTCGGGGCTTTTTGGTTCGTGCTCAAAGATTTGTCTTGTCTTTATTTTGAGGTTCCAACAAAGACAAGGTATCTACTTTCATATCTCACAGGATCTGTACATCTAATTAGTTTGAGTACCCTCCACGTCCACATGTATCAATGGGAATATGAACAAAACCGGTTACAAAAATACGGAGGATTTCTTTATGTAAAAATTCCTGACTAACTAATTTCCTGGCTCTGCGTTAGCACGCTCTCTTAATTTCCGTCCAAGCCCAAGCACTAGAACCATTCGCATTTATTTTATCATTACTGATAACATCCTTTTCCTTCCCATTCCAGAAACTTCCTTTAATTCCAAACATTTGTATTCAGATGATAAAACCCGGGAGTTTTTTTTTTTTCATGTCAGCCCAGTACCACCGTCGGCGTCAGTCCGTTCTCAATTCTTTCGACTGACTCGCACGGCGCGGCGAGAGCGCGGATGTATGACGGCTCGCACTTTAAAATTCCATGCAATCTGAAACGTTGCGCATCTTGGAATTCAAATGTGTGTCTTGGGAATCCCCTTCCCTTCAAAAATAAAAAGAAGAAAAATACCTTAGCCAAATCGCCATTTGGTGAGCACGGTAATGAGATCTCGTCCGAATCTTGGATGCAGAGATTTCCAAATATTTTTGATGGACCCGGTCATACGGTTCCCATGGGTTGGAGCGAAAGCGATTCCTTTCCTTTGAAATCGGCCAACTCACGTCCGCCTTTGAGGGCTCGTTTGGATCCCTGCATTAATTTGAATGGAATGCAATGGAATAAATGCACAATCCGTGAAAAATATTTGTGGATTGCAATTGCCCGCGTACGCGTACTCACCCAGTATGAACAAAATTGGAAATGTAGGTAATGAGCATTTCGGAGACAGACATTTCTCCTTTTGTAAAATTGGAAGGCAGGGGTGGGGGAAAAGTAGAGAAGACGGCACCTGAGACCGGTTCCAGGAGTGGGAATCCCATGATGTAACTCAATTCCTCTCCACCGGCTGCACCGGATCTCTGCAATACAACGAGGAAAAAATGTGAAACTCAAATTAACTGTCATGTCTGTCAATTTTGAAGGCTGTAGGATGAACGTCGTATGTGTAAGGCCTTCAGTTTCACCCAACAACATAACAATTTTTGAGACAGAAATGATAAAAGTCTTTCAAATCTATTTGTCACAGGAGGGAAATAAGAATGAAGGGCGGGCGGTGCTTTCAGATTTCCCTCTGTTTCATCTTCAAATCCTATTCCCGATGTGACGCAGTTTATTTCATGTCTTTGTTTTATTTTTATTGTCCACGTGTGTCTGATTTTCAAAAAAGCTAGCCAACAAGAACTAAATCTAATATATCTATATTAATCCAATGATTAATTTAGATATATTTTAAACGGCATTCGTGTATTATAAAATAAATGAAATGAACACAAAACATGTTTCATTTCTTTGTGGGATTATGTTAAGTATGCCCTAACGCCTTTCTGGTATGATATGAAAACTAAACTGAACTATGTGCAGATACTCGTTACATTTGTTTAGTTATTCTTCCGGGTTTAATTTGAATATAATCTAACCGTCGAACCGCCAATCAAGTATAATTGTTTTCTTCAAATTATGTATACATGTGGACCACAGATATTTGTTCTTCTCAAAACCCAGTTAGTACCTGATAATTATACAGCCCATCCTTCGTCGCATGTTCAAACACATAAAAAAATGCTTTGCTGACTTGGGAGGACTCCGCTGCCGCAATCACAGGGGCCAAGCTGAGGCAGTCAGTAACTGCATTCAGTGTAAGGTCACGCGTAGCAATCGGGTGTTGGATTGACCTGTCAAATTTCCAAAATACCCAAATTTATGTTTTAAAATAATTTTGAACAAATGAACACATTTTATCCGTCAATTTTTTTCCCTTTCAACCTATTTGTACATAATTTATCCCAAGCTACCAGCACAGTCTTTTTTAGATTTTCTTGGATAAGATTAAAAAATTATAGAAGAAACCCGTCGTAGAAACGTAAGAAAGACCAATCAGTCAAGACACCCATTTAAAAATGTAAGAGAAGGACGGGGACGACGCTAAAGAAAGGCCGGTCGGAGGAGGCAAAATCCTTAACAAAGTGAAAGAAGGGCAAGGCTAATTGACTCGAGTAAAAAAGCGAGGATGAGAAAAGAAAAGAGGAAAAAGTAAATGGAAAGGTGAGTGGCTGGAGATGTCTGGTTGTGATTGTGGAATTGGGGTGAGTCCTTAAATAATGGATGGATGGAAGTGGAAAGGGAAGAAAAGACAAAAGCAATTTAAAAGTGAAGTCGAAGGAACCACTTGCCTCTCCCAGTCCGTGTACTCATTCGTAATTGTGGCTACAATCTCATTCAGGTGAAATCTGTAAGAGTTTCGCACGAGGGTACGGATGATCGCATCCCTTCGTTGGGTTTCCACACCAAACGTCAAGTCAACCTGTTTCCCCGAAAGGAACAAGAAAAGAATTAAATATTTAAGTTTGTCCGCGCCAAGTACTTCGTGTTGTTTTGTACAATAAAAAAAGAGGAATGAAACGGAATGTCTCTGTCTGGAAATGTGCTTCTCCTTTTTTAAGGTCTGGAAATTGGGTAAGACTTTCTTACTGCTTAAAATTGGTCAATTTGGCACCGCTCAATAAATATAATTTATACGATAATATACATCCACTGCATATAAAAGTCTATTGATAAACCTGGTTTTGAATTATTTTTACACTCCACAAGCACAGTTCCACCCATTTGAAATTTACATGAAAAATGAAAACGAAACAACGTTTCTTGGAAATGGAGTAGCACAACACACAAGAAACGTATGTGTCTACGCATTGTCGCATTCATATGACGACAAATCCTTCCTTTTATGACATTTTGCGCGAAGTAGTAGAAGATTTAGTAGTCGAGTAACCAAGATGCATTGATAGTATTGTTTCTTACCTCGCTAAATTCAGTCATTTTCTCCAAGGACGACAATCCTACCAGAATTTCATATTTCTTCGATAAATCTCTTTTACCCATTAAAGATTCCGCATTTGCCTGAAAGTTAAACATCCGTGATATCAAAACACCTAGTCAGTCATGTATAGTTTATGTAGTTTTAAATCTGATTTACTGTTCGGATAAATTAATGTCAAATTGCATACGATTGTTGCAAAAGAAGCTTTACTATTTCTACTCTACACAGCATTATTGTAAAATGCAAACTCCAGTCATTGATTTTCACCTAAAACTTGTCAAAATTGAAGCCGTTCAATATTTGTAATTTTTGGGTACATACATGCCGTCATTTCTAAAGTTTGAATCTTGGATGTGCATTTAGTGCTTACACGAAAATGAGGTTTAATCACAACACCATCCACAGTTGGACCAAAATCCGTTGCAAATTTATGCGGAACCAAAACGGCAGCAAAATGTGTAAAATGTTTAGTCTTGAGGCAGTCGAGAACAGGATCCAATCCGAAGGACTTGTCTCTCGAATAAGATTGACTTGTCCCAACCCCCGCCTGACCCGTCGTTCCATTCAATGATGTTGAACTGGAATTAGCACCACCACCCGTCCCTGACGTCGTCGTACAATTCAATGTTTCCGCGAGACCATTGGCCACAGCAGCAGGGTCAGTCACAAGGGCCCAAGGGGCAGCGGAACTGCCGGCGATCAGAATTGCTCGGTGAAATAATCCTAAAAGAAATACAAAAACATCCCCCATCCTCGGTAATTGGATTGTTAGGTTTCATTTTGCTAACAGGTTGCCGGCGGGTGGGTCTTCCGCCGCCGCCGCCGGCGTCGTCGAATTGAAAACTTCAATTCATGATGAACCCGAAAACCCCACAAATAAAACTTGACATGATTGACAGTGTGAGTGGCATGGACGGGGAATGAGGAAGCTTATTTTACGAACCCAGCGCATTTTATCGTGTATTTTGCCAACGGCAACTTCTTCATTGGGGGAAAAGTTCACAACTCGTTTAAAAAAAGGAAGAGGACAATGCGACTGGGTAACAGACGCAAGGGTGAAGAGACAAGAACTTATTATTTTCTATTCTTCCCTACTATTTTTTTCCTTATTCCTTCCGAGTGGCACATGTCGCTGTCGCTCCACTTTTCTTTATGTCCCTTCAAGCTCAAAGGGAGGAGTGAGGACGGCGAGATTTGCTAGGGGGGATGGAAATGGAATTCCCTCAATTTTTTCCAGGGTTTTTTTGAGGAGATGGAAATGCTACTTTACGTGGACAAAATTCGCGGGGGAAGACGGCACGGCGGCGACGAAGAGGGCCTCGTCACAAATGGCATGTTTACAGCTATTAGTCGGACCTGCATACGCCGACCACAAATTTGTATTTAAATGTAATTATTACACACGCAATGGTAGGTCGTGTTAGCTCGAATAAACAGTAAAACGAGTTTGGGTTCGTTTCCTTTCAAAGGAATTGCGTCCTATAAATATTTGGTTTGTAATAAATTCCTGGACTTTTTCTTGATTTTCTCACTTCTACACATTCTTCAACCATGAATAATAACGTTTGAATAGATGCGGTTCAAGTTCAGCTAAACAATTATTTAAACTAAAGTTGCTGTGAAACTTTAAAATAAAACGGCGTCTATTTGCCTTTAATTTCATTCTCTTCTCCAGCAGCAGAATCAGCCCTATTTAATTTGAAAATCCTCATTTATATTGCAAAGGAAATTGCCAAACAAACAACAGATTTTAGGAAATCCGAATTAAAATGTCAAACTAATGAATTTTATCGCTCGCAGTACCAAAATGCAAAGCCCTATCCTTGCAGCATCGCAAAACCGCCAATTACCCATGTACCATGGTCTAATGTCTAATTCAATTTCCACTGGCATGTGTAGCTGGGAATGAATGGCATTCCGAGTTAAACAAAGCAAAAGAGAGGGGGTGCTAAGTATTGGGATGTCACGTCACCGTCACCGCCACATTGAAAGTGATGAGGGCCCATAAAATATGCAAATGAGAGGAGAGGAATGGCACACGACATGCACGACTGGACTCACCTGGCGTGACAGCAGGGGATGACATGAGGAAATGAATGCAGGCGGCCCCCGCCTCATAACCCATGAGTGTGATATTCTGTGGGTCTCCACCAAAGAACATGATGTTCTCCTTGATCCAATGGAGGGCAGCGATTTGATCCATTAAACCATAATTGGCCACCCTCGGCTTCGTCAGAGGGGATGGATTCAAGTTCAGGAAACCTGGACCACAAAAGTGAAAGCGTTGCGTCAGAACAAATCACACTTCAATTTTGGAGCGGGTTTCCGTGCAAGGCGGGCGAATTCCCATCTTGTGAAATACCCAAGTGGCGTGGCGTGGCGTGGCTATACGTGGAATTTTAATTTCCTGGGATTTTAACATGAAAAAATCCCTGGAATTTCTACTCTAATGAAATTTATTCATGAAAAATGTGAAGCAGAATTTTCTATAATGTATAAAATCCGATGTATTGCGTGTTGGAATAGGAAAAGTGGCTAGCACATTGGGAACGGGAGTGTGAAGTGTATTTACTTTGCACTTTGAGCAAAGCAAAGACGATGAAATGGAAAAGGGGAGGAATGGCGGAGGAGGAAAAGGTAATCATAAGGATGGAAATGATCAATATTTCTCACCCAGAACACCTAGGCGTATAGTTGATGGCCACGAAAAGTACATCCCCATACGCACAGAGCACGGTTCCATCAAATAAATTGCCACTTCCCCATGAGAACTTCCCGCCGTGGATGAAGACGAGGACTGGCTTCAATTTTGGTTCCGGCCCTGTGGAAAAGCAAACGGAATAAAAATAATTAATGCTTGTATACAATCTCATTTCCACGAAGGATGGCATGGCAAGGCATCCGAGGCTATTGTGAGCTACGATTAAATACATTACTACATGGTCAGCTGGTGGTGGTTTTTGCTTTAGCAAATCTTCATTACCCCCGAGCAAATTTAATCAGCCGTTCCCTAATGGACGAATTACACGGATTGGAATTTTGTGAGATTATCATAAATTTATCCGTAAAGCCATTCAAATTTTATTTAATTGGAGAATATATTACAGTAACTCATCAGCTTATCCATCCAAGTATGTTTTGTTTTGAGTAAATTTTGTTTTAATTGGTGGTTTGTATTGATGCAGGTAAATCATTAATATTTTGAAGGTATTGTTCACTCTGTGGACAATACCACATTGGTGGTCACTTTCACCGTTTCACCAATTGCTTTTTGCACATGAATGCAAAAAAAAACTAATTCTAACCCATGATGGTTCCTCTATTTTTGTTGTTCTTTTGTCACATCAATGAGAAATTCCCCACGAATTAGTATACCATTCAGTATTTTAATATTCAAAGCTTTGTAAACTTTGTAGCAGTAGGAATGACGGAATGCAACCTTAACAATTGTGTTTACTATTCAAATATGAATTTATTGAACTGCATTTTTTAATTGCATTATTCTTGTTCCCGAATTAATATAATAGGATTCATTAATGGTATGTATAAAACCCTCCTAGTGCCTCACAAGCACATTTTATTCCAACTCCCCCATTACATTTTCCTCACGGAACGTCACTTCCAATTCCAATTTGACATGTTGTGCTGGCGTCTGGCTCCACTTGATTATATCCGTCCGTCAAGCGTCAGCCAGTCGCGTTACGTCCTTCACTTCCAATTCCAATTTCACATGTTGTGCTGGCGTCTGGCTCCACTTGATTATATCCGTCCGTCAAGCGTCAGCCAGTCGCGTTACGTCCTACTACGTCGTACGCGTAACTGGATCATTTACTGTACTGTACATGTACATGTAAGGACACACAAAGCCAGGCAGGCTAAATGTCAAGTATCACGTCCCCCTACTTGTGCATAATATAATGAAAGTCAGTTGGGATCCTGGCTTCGTGCGTGAATGCACTCCGTAATAGTTTTTTTAAAATAAAATTCCTCCATTTTCAAAGTGGTGCTTCGCCGAAAATCCGCGTCCTGCACTGCCCGGAAGGGAATTTGGGATCCCGGGTAGCCCGGCGTGAGAGGAAGTTGTGATGAAACCATTTGACTCTTGAAATGAGCCAATAAAACCCTCCCCCCTGACATTCCCCGGTTTGTTCACTCTCGAAATCCAATACTGGAATAATTGCAACGGGCGGGGAAGTCGCACATGCTAAAAGTAAATGTAAAAGGAGGGGGACTCAAGTGCTTCCGCAGAATTTACTGTAATTACTCCACAGTGTGCTGTCCTGTGAGGGGGGCTTTAGTGCCTTTGGCCATGCTGTAACGTGCAATTTATTTATACAAAGTTTGGGTGAAGTTGAACACACAGTAACTTGTCTTTCGCCTCCGAGTAGTAAATGTCGGAGAGGAACCAATTGCAATTTGTTCTCCCTCAATCCCCGTACGTACTAGACATACACATTCCGAGACGACGACTCCTATTTGCAATTAACTAAATAAACAGGTCGTTTCCTTCATACAAAATACGTGTATGTCTTTGGATTGGCTGGAGGGTGAGTTCATTGGGTTTGGATGTCTTCAAGATGAAGACCACATGACGCGACGGGATGGCAATTTATGATTGTGATTGGGCACAGAAATGCAAATGGTGGAATTTGACAATAATACCAATTTCAACGCCTTTATTTTGAAATTACTAATTTTGTCTTAAGATTTATTGTAAACGTAAGTTAGTATGTGACCAATCTAAACATTTAATGCGGATGTTACGCACATCTAACATTATTTACTACTGGCAAAATTTAGCGCCTTCATTTTTAAATTATGAATTTACTATAGTACAGTTTTAACTGACAGGTCGCATACCTTTTATCTACTTTATTATTGTGCCATGCCATACACAAATCAAATTCTATCATTCAAATCAAGCTTTTCTCCCACCCTTTTCTAACCCAATAAACTAATGGTCTGTCTAATCAAGCTGGAAATTCCATTTCAACCTGAGCAAGGCGAGGCAAAAGATACAGCCACCTCCCATTCCAAGCCTCAGACGATTTGAGGAGACGACCACAACCACAACTCCTAATTACAGGTAAACTGGAAAGGAGGCAAACAACATCCCCAGATTCCCCTGGTGCATGTCCGTACGTACGTACGTACGTACGTACGTAATGTATTGAATTGGGCCCTACAATGCAACAAAAATCGATGAGCTTCCTTCATTTGAGCCTTTCCCCAGACGACTTTCTGTCTCTGAGGGCTTTTTCCTTTTTCATTTCCACTTCGTATGTGCAATTGGGATCGGGGAAGGTCTTAAGACGTTGGAAACTGAAACTGTTCGGGAAGAAAAGCTCATCCACCCGTACGGACGACACCCGATCCACGCATTGTATTTGTTCTAAAGGAAATAAAATGTAACGAAACGAAACAATGACGTGTGCATGCGCCTACAGCATGTAGTGTAGAGTAGAATTGTTGGTGTCTTCTGCCATGCCTTGCCGTGTATTTTGAGAAGGTACAATGTAGAATGTACACGATACAATGACAGAAAACTTTTGCTGTGCTGCTGGGTCGTAGGACTGTGTTGTGAGTTGAGCCTCCCCTAATGTAAGTCTTTCCCTTGAAATCCGTAAACTAAACTGAGCTCTGTAACTGAAATTAATTTATGTTTCAACGTGCTGAGAATTTCTTCACGGAGTCAAGGAACCCTCCAGCCAACCAGATTTCCTTCCCATAAATCCTTGTCCGTTTTCTCCTTCCCATTTCCCATTCGTCTAGGCAGGGTGTGTACATAGGAGGACAATGCATCTAGTGTAGTAGTGAGGTTTCAAATTTAACGAGGGGAATTTCTTAAGCATTGCATCAATTGATATTATAAATATGCATGGAGATTTTTTGAAAGTAGCTTTTGATTAGGCGGGCTTTGGATTAGGAAAATCTAGGATCGAATTTACTATGAAGTGAAAAGAATGATTAATTTGAGTTGATTGCTAATTTCGCCGATGTTAATTCGTTTAAATGTTTAAACTCATAAATATGTGCATTTATAGTTGGACTTGTAGTGTACTCGTACTCTAAAGCCGCAAGTAAGGTATTAAAGTTTAGAACCCTCCAAATTGACATTGACAGCAAAATACGCACATAGAATTGAATAGTGTGTTATTTGGCGCGTATTAGGTTGGCTTAAGTGGTATTAATTCAATTTAAAGTATATGTGCAATTGTGCTGCTCAGTCAGCAGTTAAGTCGCATGTGATTCATAAAGAGTCAATGACAATGTCTTGTTATAATATATTTTGTTGGCCAATTTTCTTCAAATGGTCGTCCAATATGCTAATCTAAATATCATCTAATCTTTCTCACCCAAATTAAATAACAGTTAGCACGGCACTGAAGTACAGATCCAATGTGCACCAATCTGGTCTTTATTTCCGCCTATCACACAACACGTTCCCACGTGGAAGGACTCACGGCTGACTGCTCATTTCCTCCCTCCATCCTTCAAAACAACGACGCGACCGCGACCCCGACGCCTCCAGGAAATCATTGGAGGGAAATAAAACGTAAAACTGAAATGAAAACAAAATCTGTTTGTGGGGAATGGAAATAAGTGGAAAGGTAGTTAAAAGGGCCTGGAGGGACCCCAACATAACACAAAAAAGAAAAACTCATGGTTGGATGCATCCAGTGGCTTATGTCGACATAATATTGAGTTTGCATTTCCTAGAGTATTTTTTTTTCGCCACCGCCACCGCCGCCACCACTTCAACTCCCCAACCCGCGTGTCCACGGCCCGTATTCAAATCCTCGTTCCTTTGGGGAAAACGACATGTGTGAAAGGGGAGCCCCCGTCCCGCTCCTTTCTCTTTTCAATTTATTTTATGCTAATGCAATCCATGCTACCCTGTGGTAAACAGACTCCACCAACCTGCTTTCACTCAGTCAGGTTTTTTTGCTTCCTCCCATGTAGTTTACACGTCCGTCCGTACACGTACAAGTCGCCATATGTTATGGAGTGCTCGGACGCGACGGAAGAGTAAGTACTCCAATGCAATGCAACACATATGGAGGACGAACGGGTAAGAAGACGACCTTTGCCCCACACAAACCTAAATCTGAAAAACCACATCCTGTGTGTTTCCTTGCGTCAAGATGGAAAATTTTGAAGATTTGAATGAGATTGGCCGCGGGAAAGACACTACCGAGTACGGGCGTACGTGGTGATATCAGCATTGCTTTTGCCTTGTGGCGCGCCTGCTAACGAGATTCTCAAATTTTTAGTCATAGTAAGCAGTTTTTTGTGGTTCGTCGTCTTTTTCCTTGAAAAAAAAAAGATTTTTTTTGCCACGTGCTGACATATCGGTGTCAGGGATACGAAAAACTCATGGGATGTAATAGCATTAGGCAGAAGACATGTATGTATGTGGTGAAAGTACAACCCAAATGGCGTAAAACATGTATGGTGTTCGTACAAGACAAATACACACGTTTGTTTTGGGACAGTTGAGAGTAAACGAGTGTCTGACAAGAAATGGTAATCGGAGGGTGTGGGTGCATGCATTACTTACCACCGTGGGTGGGGGCCATAATGGGATGCAATATTTTAAAGAAAACCGAAAACAATTCCTTGAGAAATAGAAAATCCCCAGCGTTTAGACTTCCACCGTGAAATGTAAATGAGCTGAAGGGAAATGACTTGCAAATATATATTGTTTGGGGTGTATGGGTAGAAAAATAAATTCCAAGCGCACACACTTACTGACAAGAAAACTTAATTCTTGACTCATATTCCCTACAAAAATAGCACTCGTCCCAGTCCAAAAAGGTTACCACATATTTTGGGTCGGTTTGGGCGTAATAATGGACTTGCAATTATTAAGAACTCCAGTTATATATGCTTATCATGGCTCCGATTCTTGTACCACTAAAATCGGCACAGAAAAGAGCTTTTCTGAATGTAAATGAGATGACTCGCGTTGCAGCATTGCTAAGGCCAGTCATTCCCCTGAGAAAAATACAATGATACACACCATATTTCCTTTTTATTTTAGTTATAAGATCAGCGCCCTAACTTAGAGGTCAACAGCCAGGTCAACTCGTGACCTTCCGTTGAACATTTTAAGGTATCGGCCTCTGAAGTTGGTTCAGTAGTTTCGGAGGAGATAGAGCACGAACACACACACAAATGCAAATATTCCACTTTAGTATATTATGTGTATGATAACATTCCTAGGTTATGTACGTGAATATTTATATTTGTTGTTATATTTGGGTTGCCTTTGTACCATGAAGTTTAGCTACGGTACATTGTATTGTTCTGTATTTAAAGTTTACAATCATTCACATTCACAGCCGATCAGCATATTTAAATTATTAAGTACTATTGTAGCTAGTTATAGCGTTCGTGTCGATTCGTTTCGGGTTTAGCAAAAATGGCGACTAGTAGCTCAGAAACATTGAAAATATCTGTAATCAATTTTAACCGTTACATTACAAACATTAATATTTTAATCCTCCCTTTGATAGGCACCCACCCACCATATGATTCAAAATTGTTTGTCATTCTCGCCTCCCAAAGTCAAAGTTCCTCATTCAGTCACATGTGGGCTTTGACTTTCCCCATGCAGTTACCATTGCCACCATTGGTTTTTCCCCTACATCACAAAAGGGGACACCGGCTGACACAGTTGGAGCAAACAGAGAGGAAGGTGCCAAAGTCCATAACTTTCCCGGCCATAGAAGGAACAATCTGTAGGTGAGGTCCCCGAGTAACTAGTAACTAATGCCCTCCACTTGTACAACTAACGAGTTTTCCTTCCTTTGCCAAAAAAAATCCTTCACCCATCTGGTCCACGTCGTAGCCGTCGCGCCGCCTGGGGTCTGGAGTGCATGCGTTACATGCACTGGACTGCACTATGCGTATAATATGTGAGGGCCAAATTTATATCATTGTAATAAATTCTTTTGTGCGAGGAAATTCCAGGCCGTATGTTCCGCGTTCGCGTACATCTTTTTTCTTACGAACAAGATGATGGCTCAAGTGCATTTAACTTTTCCTAAGATACAGGATGCGGCACGGCACGGACTGAGCTTGTCTCATCCTTTCGCTGCGTACACGTACGTACGTAAGAAAGTGCACGAATCACAAAAAAAAGAAGAAAAAATGTGCAGGTCTAGTACACCATTAACGGAACGCACATCTTCGTCAGCGGCGCGGCCGTTGCCTCCAAAGGAACACGTGTGGGCGCAGAGTACTACTGCTGTTACGGACTTAACCAATTTATACCTTTTTGAGAGAGATTTATGTTGACTCTGGAGTATTTTTTTTTAGGTAAGGGAAGGATCCCAGGGATCCTTTCTCCCATCCTGAACATGTGTCCCTATCAATTACTTGGGTGTATAATAATGTCCTTCCTCCTGGGAAAAGAAAACCCATGCCAGGCTACACACTACTACACAACAAAAAATCAACTCCTCCTGGAAAACGGATGTTGAGTCCACTACAGATGGGGAGGACAGTTTATCCTAGTTTACGTCAAGTGGACGTAAGACGTTTGAGAATTAGAATCGATTCCGTGCTTTCCCCTTCGGCGAAACTCCCGTTGAAATTCCCGTGAAAAAAAAACCTACCCGTGTGCGTATATTACTACAATGTTGTACATTTCAGACGTCGACAGTCGATGTGAACCCAAAAAAACAATTGGAATCCCAAAAAAGAGCCGTGAAAATCCAAGATATTTTTTATAGAGTTTGAACTAGTTATCAGGTCTCACGTCGTGAAAAAAAGAAGGTGAATTGGCTGGTACATAAAAACAGCTCAATGAACCGTTGGAGATCTCCAGTCAGTGACAGAAACGTAAAGTGAATCATTGAGGAAGAAAGGAGGTTGAGGGACAGGTCTATTATGACCTTTCCGGATTGGAGACTATGATAAAAAAAAAGAAAGACGACGGGCTACGTATGTAACTGTGGAAGAAAAATACATACATACAGGAAGACAACACACACGTACGTACCCAATGCGGCGGATTCGCTCAGGTTGTTGCCACTGTACGTACGTTACGCACTCGTAACGTGTACCGCCGTACAATTGGAGTTGGAATTGAGAGAAAATCCTCAAGGGAATAAGTTCCCTCCACATCCTCTCCAGGGCGGGTCAATCTCATGAAAAAGATATAGCTCGTTTACCCTCATCCCGTCCCCCGTACCCCGTATTCAACACAAATACTCCCATTTTATTTTATTTGATGTGTTTTTCTGTGAAAGGGATAGCTTCGATTTCCGCTCTCAATTTCACCTGTCTGGAAATCCCGCCGTTTCCCTTAATGGGAATTCGGACAATGGGAAGGAATGACAATGGGCGGGGAGAGAGATATTTGTGCTGTTTGTTTGCGTGTACCGATCCACGGCTTTTACGTTATCTAAATCTAAATGTACTGGATATGTGCCGTTTGCAGTAAACATACATACATACCAACAAGGATTGCACTGTTAGGAATTATAATGCTTCCTTAAGGCCCCTTTAAGTAACTATTGATTGGCTCATAAAGCAATCCAATCAGGGGACAGAATGGGGAAGGAAAGGCTTTAGATGGGCGGCGCGTCCGACGTGTACGGCGGGAAAGATTCAAAGCTTCAAGCCCGTAAATATAATTCAATTACTCCAGAACCCCACACTCCAAGGAGCGAGACGTTAGGACGGGGGGATTTACAGGGGGTTAAGTTAAGGTTAGATTAAGTTTAGGAAATTGTAATAACCCCTGGCCTAGACTGACTTTACGTTACGGACCGACGACGTTATTTGCACTGCGGTGCGAGTGCACCGGACGGATCGAGGCGAGGAGAGCGACTACGAAAAAAGTTTGAAATTTGTACTCCGCGCCATTTGCCTTGAAGGCATTCCTACGTAAACGTACTTAGAATGCAAGTTACCAGTTCAAGTTTGTTCTAAAACTTCATTGTTTTGAAATTCAGTGTGTGGGCAGTGCAGTGTGTATGTTCAGTATGCATAATTCAACGCCGATCATTTATTAAATTAACTATTGTACTCCTGGAATTATTAATGAAGATCCGGCTGTCACCTCGGCGAATAACCCAAATTAATTTGATTTCAAATCGAGGTGGCTGGGATTTCGTTGTAACCGCCACCATAATGCCATGTGCAAAACACGTAAACCAGAGGCTTCACTTTCCACTCAATTAATTTGGTAAAGTGGTGGTATTTAGAATGAGGATATTGTCCCTTGGAGGAAATTAATATACCTGGTACAAGTACACGTAGAAGTTACATTTTCCACACAGGACATGGGATTTTGACATTTCAATTCCCAATCTCCACTCTCACACGTTAATTATTATTTTATGGGTGGCTGTACAGTAACGGCGGACGCTGGGGTCCAAATTGTCAATTGTCAAAGTGATAGTGGTGCGGTGAGATGGGAAGTGGGAATAGATGTGAAGGAAATTAGGAGTATTTATAATTTATAAGGGGATCTATTGTACTGTACGGGGCACGGGTCCCACTGCACTGTACTGTGTTAATGGCATGATGGATTTTAAGCCGTGGAGTTTGCTGTTCATCAACTTAAGTGACTTTTGCATGGGATAATAGACAGGGAGCATCATGGACTTAATTAAATTGAAATCCGGAGTGGTTGACGCTTGACGCCCGTCGTACCGTACAACACAACACGACTGAAAGCTGTCCCACTTTTGGATGGGCAAATTTTAGGGATTGCAATTCCTAGGGCAGTCCAGGTTAAGGCACAGTCTTCGGCGGAATAGATGCTACGACAATTTGGTATTGCATAGAAATTTTATGCTCCAATGCATTTCATATCCGGTTTTTGTATTTTCGTTTGCATTAAATATAAGACAAATTTGAGCAGGTCGTTTCCACCCACCATTCACATCCAGAACTACAAGTTTCAGTTTGGAAATTTACTTATTTCAAATCCGGCCTAAATAATAAATTGTAGACAAATTAAGTTAATTAATTTACAGGTGCTTTATTCACTGAGTTTAAAAAGTAGTGTAAAAGAATGCGAAAATAGCCCACTTGGCAAACGGAAGCCTTAATAACAAAAAGGTACATTTTGCTAATACTTTTTACTTAAACATTGATATTTCGTTCCCAAAAAATGTTGCTGTGTAATTCATATCGTGTGATACTGTACTGAGAATGTTCTATTATTGCGAAATTCGCCAGGCTTTCTGCCGGAAGCCTTATTTTATGCCAATCACAATTCACACGAAGAAACGCCAAAAAAGCTTTCCTCCAAACAAAGAAATACATTACTTAAAAAGATGGAAAGGGCGTAACTCGCCCGTCTCCGCCGAGCCTGGATGTTTGTACTCGAAGAGGCGGGAACGGCGGAGTCCTTTCAATTCCTGGGCGTGGAAGGATTTCACGCCCACAAAATTCAATGGTCAAGTGACTGCATTTGAGGGGATTCCGGAATTCTGGAAGTCCAGACGGGCATTGGAAACACCGCGTCGCGTGTCTGTGTTATTCTCTCCTTCGTATCTCAAGATCCCAGTCACAGTCAGAAGCCGAAAGAAAGTCGATTTCTGACTGTTCAACATTTTCTTTTTTCCCGCCACGCCGTCAGCTTCCAAGATCTTCGTCGGACCCAACGGTGAATGTAATGGGATTTCCGATTTGGACTGACCTTTCTAGTACAGGGAAGGCGGAAAAGTGGCTTTCAAAATTGATCCAGAATGCAACGCACGGTTTGCGTTTGTGAGGGCAAAAAAAATAGAAGTCCGGTCCGTTACGGGCTTAAAGGCAAAAAGGCTTCCCAAAACTTTCTCAGGTTCTTTGGACTCGTTCGACTCTCTGAGGTCCTTCTAAAGCCCCGTATTTTGTACGTGTGGCAATTTTTTCCTCTGTGTGTGTGAAACTTTTTCCATGACTGTTAACACCCTTTGCTTTCCCCGGACTCTTCGTCTCACACTTGATAGCGGAGATTAGAATTTTCATCAGTTCGACGCCAGCCTTTGGCTGTAACCGTGATATCCTTCCGCGGCGAGGCCCCTTCAATTCCAATTATTCTGCTCCAACTAACCTCCATCCTATTTCAGTTTACTTCACATGGATTTTTATTTCAATTCCAGAAACACCAAACAGGAACTTTGAATAAAAATATACAGATGACATTAAAATTAAAAAGTTAATGGAGTTCAGTAGTGCATTTAGAAATGAGGATATTTTTAAAAATAAACTCATGCTCGCAAGTGCTGAGAAATTAACTTTACTTTCAAAAACTTTTAATTACACTGCTGGATTTTGTAAAGAGCTGTACAACTCAAGAACTGACAATGTTTTAGAGCTAGTCCTAGTTTAAATAGAAAATTATCGGCCTTGAAATATGTAATTATGCGAATTCATAACGATTTAAAAAAAGCTAGCTGTCAATAAATGGCAATCAGCTGATTTGCAAAACTGTTCAATCCTCCAGAAATGGTGTGTGAATATCTTGGAGTAATCTTATATAATTATGCGAGGATAATCGTTCTGTCTGTCTGTCAGTGTGTCCAGGAACACTGTGATTGGTCAGAAGGCCAGGAGTGGGCGAGCTCAAATT
>JAAXYW010001398.1:0-21871 GCA_036851895.1 Orthonychiurus folsomi | reverse complement strand
CTTAAAATTTTCATTAAATCTCATATATTAGCCGGCCGTTGCGTTGCCATGTGGTCATAATTTTGAAAATGTTGATTTGACGCCAATATCGATTCAACATCGACACTTCTTACCTGGATACACAAAATCAAATTCGATTCACGTGCTGACTGACAGGAATCTCGGACCTGACTTGAACTTTGACTGTCGACTTGTGACGAATTGTGCCATTTGACCTAAGCTTGTCAATCTGCTCAATTTCTACTTCTTATCTTGTGAGGTAACAAATAATCTATATTCTTATTATTAAAAAAGGCGCGGATCTGTAATATGTTAAATCTACTAAAAATATTGACATTATTGAATTAATTTCAAACAGAAATTTGATTGTGCGAGGATGAGTTCGGATGATGCTGCGGGAAAGGACAGTGTGCCTGCGGCGGAAGAAGCGGCACCAGCCGCAGCAGCAGCTGCGGACTCAGACAGTGGTGGATTTGGGAAAACGGATGATGATGAGGAATATCGCCTTGTGACAGCACCATTTGATCCACGTTTCCCAAACACAAATCAAGCGAAACATTGCTTCGTTTCTTTCCTCGACTATCACCGCTGCATCAAACTCCGTGGGGAAGACTACGCTCCATGCCAGTACTTTTTAAAGGTATACAAAACTATTTGTCCAAATGCATGGATTGCCAAATGGGAGGATCAAATGGAGGCGGGTAAATTCCCGGCCAAGATTTAAAGAACTAGATCTCACCTCTCAGAATATTCATTCAATATGCGAATTATTCTCTTCTTGAAGATTAATATCCTCGAAAATTTAAATGATGCTGCGCTGAATTAAAACTTATGGCAAAATGTGGAATGTATTGTGAACTTTGCGAAATGTTTGAATAAAAATGGCTCATAAAAGAAATTTGAGGTAAATGGTAGTTAGTTTTAGTTTTTTTAGTGCGTAATTTTTTTTCCTTTCGAGTTTAAATATTTTACAATGTCGTGTTCTTTGACATAGTTTAATTGAATATAATTCAACACATAGACATAAATCTCAACTTCAAGTTTAATTTAGTGGGCACTGGACAGTGCTCATTTGTATAACATGCAAAAATTATAAAATATGCTCAATTGATTTTACAATTTAATCTCTTTTAGCATGACGACTAGATTTTGCTTTGCTAGATTTTGAGGTAGATTTCCCACAAATTAGTCGGTAGACAAATTTCAGAATTGCAATTACGATCCACAGAGCAATGAACACAGAGCCTAGGAGGAACGCAATTACATCCAGCGAGTGGTACTGGAAATAGTTAAGGTCTCTCCCAGCAGAGCGAAGGTGAACAGCTCCTGAAAATATGTTGAATTTAAGCAAATATACAGAATTTTTCAAACAACTTGATTTACCTTTGTGTCTTATAATATACTCCGTCCAGAAAACTGCAGTATCAAGGGGTTTTTGAGGTCGATCACGGAACACAGCTGACAGCGCCGTCACACTTTCTTTGAATCTGAAAATATAATGTCATCAACTAACTCCGTACACTTATGCACTTGGTAGGGTTAACCCATATTAAGTAAACTTACTTTGGCTCCTTAAGTACTCTATTAATTGCATTGGAAAGTCCATCCTCAGTCAAAGTCAAAATGTCCAAACTGAGTGCAAATCCCAAATGCTCGGAGTGGAGCATGTTACCCAACTGGTCTCCAAACATAGCAAATCCAATTAATGGGACACCATGATAAACAGCTTCTTCTGTGGACAGTAGTCCACCGTGAGTAATGAACATTCGGATTTTTGGATGACCCAGCACATCCTGTTGGGGAAGCCATTTTGATAACTTAACGTTTTTCGGAAGACCTTCCATCGTGTCGGATTCCCATTTCCAAATTACTCGTTGTTTTAACTTGGAAAATACATTGAGAAATATTTTGCGGTGTTTTTCCGGCATTGTATTTCCCTTCACCACGGAGCCCATGCTGAAGTATATAAATCCGTCGTCCCCGGATCCTGTTAAGAAATCGTCAAGCTCCTGCGCAGAAATTACACAAAACGCTAAAGATACGCATAAATATTACAACACATTAAAACACGTGTGTTTTTACCTTTGGCAAGGGTTGGGATGGACGACAATGCATTCCACCAATGTCAATAACATCTGGCAGCAATGCCCTGGGATAATTCAAACTAAAATGACCATTTGATAAGATCAAACTTGTATTCTTCATAATATCTTGAACTGAAGCAGAGTCTTGTCCGAAATGTTCTTTGTACACAGCCTCCATGGCTGGATAGTAATAATATTCAAACATCCCACTAAATCCAAGGAATGTTATCAGATTCAAAATTCTTTGGGGAAATGTTGGTCGGTCCGAATATCCGGCGAACGTATTCGGCATAAAAGACAGAGGGACGGGATTTCCAAGTGGTGAAATGTGAAAAAATGCTGCCGTGAATGGGATTGTCAAAATATAAGGCGCACCCAAGTACTTTAACACTCCTATGATTATAAATAATATATAATAATATAAACATGAGCACAGGATAAATGGGAAGAATATGGAATACTTGAAGGATTACCATGAATCCACTGAAAATGACCAGGTCAAACTTCTCATTTAGTACACTTTCAATTTGTGGAAGTTTGAGGAATTGTTTCCCGTATTTCTGTAAGTAAATGAATTAATTAGTATGTGAGGGACGGGATTTCCAAGTGGTGAAATGTGAAAAAATGCTGCCGTGAATGGGATTGTCAAAATATAAGGCGCACCCAAGTACTTTAACACTCCTATGATACAACACCCCCCCCCCCCCATGTCCAAAAAATTATTAATGGAAAATATGATTTGGTGATAACAAGTGGATTTTACCAGCCTGCCCCACTTGGTGTAAATTTCCATTCACTCGCGCGCAACGTGAAAACCGTCGTCACTTTCCATATCCCTTTGCTATGCATACATATATGCCACTACACATACGTACTCAACACGACGCAGTTCCTGTCCTCGTATAGTCTGAAAGTCCCTACTTAATTAATTCAGCATTTATCCGCATTTAATTATAGTGAAAGTTTATTTAAAAACTCCGGAGTTTTTAAATAACTTTGCTTCTACTGTGCAGGACTAGCTGGACACGTTATTTGTGTTATTTGGACTTTGGTCGCCCCTTCGTCGAAGTGCCTTAAATATTTCTCTGGCTCGGCTGGGTCTACGTCGTCAACCTACTCATCCTCCACCGCCTTTGCCGTTGACATCAACACCGTTACTACATCCAGGGTGAGTCGACAGTCGTTGTTACTTTAAGAAAATGCTACGGAGATATTTAAGGTGGGAATTGTCAAGTGTTTACAAGTTAATTTTGCTTGACTTTTAGATTGAAATGGCCAATACTCGACTTTATGTGAGAGGGATTTCTGATGGGGTCAAGAGGGAACATTTGGAGGATTTGTTTAGCAAATATGGAAAATGCGAACATGTTTGGGTAGCGTTCAACCCCCCTGGATTCGCATTCGTGAATTTCGAGACGGAAGGCGCAGCCAATGATGCCGTGGAAGCTTTGAATGGCGACAAGTTTATGGGCTGCAAGCTTCATGTTGAAGTGGCGAAGCCAAGAACTCCTGGTGGTCGAGGTGGACGCGGTGGTGGCGACCGTAGAGGTGGTCGAGGTGGTTTTGGCCCTTGGGATATTGGTGTTTTCCGCGGATCAAGCTCTTATGGAAGAGGTGGCTCAGATTATCGTGGTGGAAGAGGTATATTGAGTTTGATTTGCCTTGCTCTGTATTTTGTGTCTTAGCTAGGGAAATTAATTGTAAATCAAGGGACGTAAACGAGAGGAGTGGCGGAGAATATTTAGTCGAGCGGAAGTGAGATGAGAATGTATTTTAGCTTATTTGATCAAGGTCAACAGGTCTTATGGCAAGAGCTGCATAAGTTTGCTTGTGTGCATGTGGCTAAATTATCCAACGCTGATTTACTAATTGAAATCCCCTGTCTGACTTTTAGTCCAAAGTTTAGGTGTGTTTATGTGTTTGTAATGAATGGTTTAGGAGGATACCGGGGCGTTGCCAGTGGCAGACGAGGTCGAGGTCGTGGCAGCTTTGGAGGCGGTGGGTGTGATGATGGCGGTGATCAGGATGAAGGTGGATGAATTAAGAGTTTTCCGACAAATAACAGTTCTAATCGGCAAATACATGTTTTGTTTTTCTTGTTTTGAACAAGACTACTACATATATTTTATGTTTGTTTGTATTTCAGGAATGAAACGGACACGGGAAAACGACAAAGATGATGAGGAGTCAGGATGGATTGATCCAAAGAGAGGTCCGAGGACAGCCAAGGAAAATAATTTTGATGACGACGATTGGGGAGACAAACCTTCAACAAGCAAAACTATACCTACTCTAATACCATCAACTACTTGTGATGATGGTGGGGGTTGGAGCGACGAAGATAAATCGGAAACATATAAACCGGTAAAAGTATTTGAATGTACTAGTATGACATGTGAAAGTAAGAACTTGAGTTTAATTATTTGTGCAGACTCCGGGAGGTCCCCCGCCTGATTCAGACTCCGAGGATGATTGTGGCTATACACCAATTCAAACAAACATTCCTGCAAAACAAATACTTACAACATTCACCGAAATTTTCCCCAAATACAAGGAAGAGAAACAAGTAAGCAGTGCATTTTAACAGTATCACATTAATTTAACGCGTCGAGGGTCATAAGGATTAACACATCGAGTGTCATAAGGATTAACATATCGAGTGTCATAAGAATTAACATATCGAGTGTCATAAGAATTAACGCATCGAGTGTCATAAGGATTAACGTATCGAGTGTCATAAGGATTATTGAATAATGTAATTGAGCTTTTTGTTTTGAAATATTTTTGCAGCAATTCATATCAGGGATGTCTGCAACCCAGCGGAAGAACAAAGCTTACCAGCAGTTTGTCGATGATTCCAGATATTTTTTTGCCAAGAGCAATATGCAAAGACCACAAACCTTGTACAAGAACTTCGTCAGACGATGTAGATTGGTCAACATGGGGATAATTCAGTTTAGCTACCACCCCCTCATCAAAAAGGTGAATGAGTGGAGACTTCAGGAAGAACTTTTATCATTTGATGAAGAAAATTCCGACGATGAATTGTACCATGAAACTGGAGGTATTCCTTCACCTGACTGGATTACTACGGAACATGACTTGGCAAGACTGATTGAAAAGCTTTGGGAAACGAAATTCTTCGCGCTTGATCTAGAATATTATCAGGATGACAGTAAAGAGGGTGAGTTTTTTTGAATTTATTAAACTAAACTATAGTGGCTGCATCTGCAATCTCATTTATTGTTTATATATTTCGCAGGGTTCGTAGCTTTAATGCAAATTTCCACAAGACAATTCGGCGACTACTTTATCGATGCAATAGTTCTGCAAAAGGAAATTTCAACTAATATGAAGGATTTGTTTGAGTCGACAGATGTTGTAAAGATTGTATTCAGTCCAGACGGTGACATCAAATACATGCAGAAATCGTTTTCCATTTTCTTAATTGGATTCATCGATGTTCAACAATTATACATGATTGGAAATGGATTATCCTCCCTGCCCTCTTTTAAACATGTGTCCTTTGCCTTTTATCCAAACGAGGAAATTCTGAAATCGGACGAAACACTCAGCGACTGGAGACTTCGTCCTGGAAAAGGGTTTACTAATGAACAAAAAATTTACGCCTGCAACGATGTCCATGTATTATTGAAAGTTTTCCAGCAGATGAAGCGAAAAATTGATGTGGCTGGAGATCACGGAACAGATGTTTTGATTAAGGCTTTTGAAAACTCCAAATTAAACTCGATTGTGCTGTATGAAAATAAAAATCAACGTCGTTCGGACTTCTCTTTGATGGCTAACTCGATCTTCAATACGACAAAACGCAAGTTTTGGAAGCAGCGCGGTGACAATCCACCTCAGCCAGAGCTTTTCGTGTGGCTTGTCGAATGGCGTCTGCGTCTTTCAAATGCTCTTGACAAGAAGCCACAAGATCTGTTGTCCGACTACACGCTGCTAAACATGGCATTCATTGAACCAAAAACGGAATATCATATTAACAAAATTATGGGCGAACAAGGATTACAGCTCAGCAAAATAAGTAATCAGACTCCGATTTTGAAAAACATTATGACTGATAAAGCAAAGTACATGGATAAATGGAGGAATTTAGAGTGTCACAACTGCTTTCAAATTGGACACGGGGCTGCTTGGGCCTGTCCATTACCCCACATGAAGGAAAATAGAAAAATTTTCTATCACCGGCCTGAACATGAACAAAAAAGGCGGGACAACAACAAGAAAAGACGTCAAAACAGTCAACGCAACAAGCTTGCAAGACGTGAGAAGGATGCAAATACAAAATAGAGATTCAATCAAACATTTCGTTTGGTCTATTAATTTACGCACTTATTTGTTTATTTTACACATTCTTTTGATTTAAATAAAAGTGGGAAATTGATTGTAGCAGTAATTTCTAGTGCAATCATATTTAACGTGTCGAGTGTCATAAGGATTAACGTATCGAGTGTCATAAGGATTAACGTATCGAGTGTCATAAGGATTAACGCATCGAGTGTCATAAGGATTAACGCATCGAGTGCCATAAGGATTACCATTTTCGTTGCAATCGATAATGAAATAATTTTCATTTTGTAAGATTTATTTGCGTTTTATTCAAATCAAATGCTAACTATTCGTAAAGATGAATTCCATGCTCAAATTACATTTAACCCCAAGAACTACATCTTTGCACTTTTATGAATATGAGCAACTATGATATTATTATAAAATTGACACGCAGTTATTATTGTTCGATAGCCATCCACGCAGGAGTGGCATGAGTACTGGAATGGACTTTGAGATCATTACTATTTAAAAATCCATGTTTACATCTTAAAAATTTACAATTGTAATGCACCTGTCTAACATGTTTTTCCATAACTGATTTGTACAAAAACTTTCTATTACATTCTGGGAACAAGCAACTAATGGTTTTCACATTTAACATATGATACAATCTGACGTGGTTGATGTAGGGGTCACGTTTCATAAACTGCAGGCCGCATTCTCCGCAGACCGAATGAAATCCAATGGGAACATGATAAATGTCATTTTCCAGTTCATATTCGTCTTGAGTAGTAAACATTTTTAAATTTTTCTTCCTGGGGGTAGATTCCTCGGTTTCGGCAATCCTTACTGCTGCTTGAGATGTTGCCAAAACTTCCGTGCTCTAAATCAAAATCAAATCAAGCAAACGAATATAGTCCCATTGTTAATGCCATTGCTTTGAATAACACAGATTGAGCAGACATGGAATTACCTTTGACAATTCCAAGGTTTCAGTGCCATCGGGAGTCGTATTGTCACAGTTTGATAGGTTTTGGTGGGTTGCAAAATTAAGGAAGTCCAATGCAGCCTTTAATACAATAGTTTTATCAAATCCAAAGACTATGTAAATAACTACACTACAGTTTACCTCTGCATTTCTTGGCATAATTCGCTTCTTTTTTTTGCCTTTCCTTTTCACTTGGACTTTTGGAATTGCTAGACTTTCCGTGGGCAGAGTTGGGTCTATTCCCTATTTGTAGTCAAAACCAATCAATTAATGCATGGATCAAAGGTCCAGATTACAGTTATATGAAACCAAGATGTACTCACTTTTTTGCGACCGACTGCTCGTCTTTTAACAGCTGGCCCTTTCATTCCGTAGTAAATTCCAGCCTTGTCCATGGTTTTTAATTGTAACCTTGAGACGGAAATGACTTGACTTGAGGTAATATTGGACACTTTGAAAACACCGGAGTTTTCAATGCGGTCCAGGAAGGAAAGACACTCGATGCAGATGAAACGGTGCAGGTGGAGCCCATTCTCCTACACTTGGATAAGCGCAACGCATTAACATATCGAGTGTCATACTGTTTAACGTGTCGAGTGTCATAAGGATTTACCATTTGCGAGTGTCAAAAGGTACAGTAAAACGGATTTACGCAGATTTTCATAAGAAGAAAAATTTCTAGGATCGTATGCTATAGTATGATGAAATTCACAATATTATTTTGTAAAGCAGTTAAAAAAATTTATTGGTCTCGACATAAAACTTATACATCTCAACTTATATTCATCAAATCAACTTATACATCTTCTTCAGGAATAGGTTCAGGCTGAGGGTGTGAACACGTAGCAATGTGTTCTTGAAGCAGGTGATCACTCCAAAAACCCTTGTTACATCTTAGAAATTTGCACCGGAAGTGAACCTTTTTGACGTGATCCTTTCTGGCACTATGACAGTGGAATTTCTTGGGACAACCATCAAATTCGCACGAAATTTTCAATTCAACGTGCCAGCGGATGCCGTGCTCAAACAACTTCCTTCTATTAATAAATGGTAGGTTACACAAAAAACAATGGTACTTAATTAGTGCGTCGGCACTGTGTTTCCTCCTTCGAATTTTCGTTGCGTCATTATGTTTCTCGTAGTCAAGAAAGCTGTCAAACCGAATTGCCGTCCGGGTTTTGGAAGCCGCCAAAGTGGATTGCACAGTTTTTGTTGCCGTAGTGGATAGTGCAGTTTTATTGGTCGCCGCAGTGGATGGCAACTTCTTCGTAGTCTTGGATTTGGATGATACAGTTATATTGGTCGAGCAGGCTCCTGCGTTGGTTTCCTTTTCGGGCATTTTCTCAAAACTACTACTGGCACTGGCAGCTGCTTCGGTGCTGTCTATTTCCTGTTCGACAAACAATTAATAATTAATAATTATGAACCGGTATCACAGCTAAAAACTCCGGAGTTTTTAGCTGTGATACTAACGCCGAGACTATGCCATGTACATCTTCGATTTCTACAAGCGGCTTTGTTATTTGTGTTGTTACATTTTCTTTTCTCGTAATTTCCTCCATAGCTAGACCCATTGAATACACTATACGGGAAGGATGTTCGGCAATAATAGCCCTCCTTGCCACTTGTGGAAGGTCAGGCTCAGAAACAGCATTATTCTGCAAATATGAACATAACATGAGCATAGTATTAATACAGAATACAATGATTGTACGACATAGTAACTTTGAATTTTTAACATATCGAGGGTCATGCTAACCAGCGTGGCGAGGGTCATGTTAATTTAACGTGTCGAGGGTCATGCTAACTAACGTGGCGAGGGTCATGCTAATTTTACATTTCAAGTGCTGAACTGATTTCTGGTAAAGATTTGTTATAAAGTGGAGTCTGTAAAGAATTAAAAACTTACGGAAGATTTGTTGAGAAATTCTGCATCGGCCAGCGCCACTGCACCTAATTCCGGCCTTGTATGAAGGGATGACCTTGTGAGCTGCGGTGAGATCTGCGGAATAAAACACATTTATAAGCAATTGCGAATCGCGATACAAATTATTTATTTCAAATTAATGTTAACGAATAAGTAGAGAAAAATAAACTCACCTCCTCGATTGCCTGCTTAGCCTTTGGAGTCTGTGGCTTGTTCGGTGTAGTCGGCTTCGGGTCGCAGGGGTCCTTGCATTTAGTACGGAATTGACCACTCACAGGTTTTCTTCTATTCATTTTTGAAAAACTAAATTGTGTTACGTTGAGAATTGTAATAAACTGCAGGGGATCAAATTTACGTCGCGGGCACGAATGCGAGGATGGAATTTGAATTCCGACACAAAATACACACTGCACTATGCACACTGCGTGAAGTGGATGATGGTGCGATTTCTATGACACATCTACAACGTTACTTGAACTTATGCTTACAACAAAACGTCAGTTCTATGGATTGTATCGATGTAGTGAAGGCCCTGAAAATAACCGGTTATTTTCAGGGCCTCCATTTCACTCGTAGCAAGTTCCAATGTACATTATTTCACTTTTGTCTCGCCAATTTTCAAAATGTCAAAAAGCAGCGGTGACACGACGTCCAGTGAAAAGTTCAATCTACACGACGACAAAGTTAGTGAAGAGGAAGACGAAACTAAGGAAAAGGATCTTTATATATTGTCGCAAGATATGTTTGAAAGTGAGAATGGAAAAGATGACAATCCTGTCGAAGACGAGAATTCTGTAGCCATTATTGAAGAAATTCAGACAAATAAGAACGTACTTCAAACTAATGATGACGACGATGTTTATGATCTAAAAAAAAGAATTAGAGAATGGCAAGAAGCAAGTGTATTCTACAAGCAGTCAACTTCTACAGGGTTGAAACGAAAGGATTTTGACAATTCGCAGTCAATTCTGGGTGACGAGCCGGAAAAAGATAGCATGGACAAGAATAAAAGAAGAAAACAAGCTTGGCGTAAAGAAGATAATTACAGTGAGGAGGGTGAAAATACATCATCCCAAAAATCTGAATCGCTTGAACCTGAGGAAAATCCATCTTTCCACATGATTTCTGATTTGGTTGTAAGTAAATTGAACAACGAATTCTGTTTTGTATATCAAATATGAGTGTTAAACGAGTTTAACACATGTAGGACAAGGAGTTGAATATAACTGACAAGGATGTTGAGAAAGTGTTACGCGCCGGGTATAGCACTGTCGAATCATTCTTGTTTAGTCCGAGGAAGACTTTGGTTCAAATTAGAGGGCTAAGTGAAGATAAAATTGACCGTATGATTGTGAGTGTTGTAATTCATTATGTACATAGGCTTTTTAACCAGCTTTTCGGATTTCAGAAGTTGGGAAATCAGAAGACTGGAATGATTTACATTACTACGGCTACCGAATACCACACACGACGATCACAAATCCTATGTATCACAACGGGATCAAAAGCACTGGACCGGTTACTTGGGAACGGAATTGAGACGGGTTCTATCACTGAAATATATGGACAGTCTGCGACTGGCAAGACGCAGTTGTGTCATATGTTGGCAGTCGCATGTCAGGTATTTTATTCCACCTTTGACAATTTTTAATTTTGAGCATAACAGCATCTTTTTTACATAAGCTGCCCCCTGAACGAGGAGGAGCTGATGGAAAATGCATTTACATGAGCACTGATCCGACTTTTCGACCACAAAGACTCGCCGACGTAGCAAAAAGGTATAAGTTGGATGAAGATATGGTATTGAATAATGTCATCCACGCAAGAGTTCGCAATGTTGATCATCAAACCAATTTATTAGTGGAAGCAGCTGCGCGAATGACAGAGTCTAGGTATTTCAAATTGATGAAAAAAAAACTTGAATTGCTTTGGTTAATCTTGTCGCTTAAAACAGATTTGCCTTGATGATAATCGACAGTTGCACAGCCTTGTACAGAACCGATTATAATGGGATACATGAGCTGAATGCCCGACAAATTCATTTGGCCAATTTTTTAAGAGTTCTTTTGAGGCTAGCTGACCAGGTGAGACCCGCCCTTTTTGAAATCCACTAAAAACTCCGGAGTTTTTAGTGGAAATACAGGCCTGACCTCATTCCTCTTTTCTCTGGTTTCAGTTCGGAGTGGCGGTTGTTATAACTAATGAAATGACAGCTAACATGAGCGGCTCAACTATGTATGGGGATACCAACGTTCCAATAGGCGGGAATATAATTGCTCACGCATCAGTGACAAGGTGTGACATTGCGTGTATAATTTACTATTGTATTAATTTGAGCATAATGAAATATTTGGAACACTAGGTTATGTCTACGAAAGGGGCGTGGAACAACGCGGTTTTGCAGGTTAGCATCATCGCCTTGCCTGGCAGAATCGGAAACAACGTTTTGTATTACAACCAATGGGATTGAGGATGTGCCGGAATAATTTTATTTATGTGTATAATACTTTTTATGCATATTTTATTGTAACAAAGATGGAACGAGCGCTTATTAAATTTTTGAGCCTTGGATTTGCCGAAAACTACATACATGCCCTTTTCATTCATACGGCAGGCCAAGACCACCGTCAAAGTACACACGCAAATATTTCGTCTTTCCATGCATTACCAAGAACTAAATCATCATATAGCGTATGAAGTTCTAGAATTTTTCTTTCTTTAGAAAATCAGCGAAACCGCTAATTTAGGTGACACTCGAAGCACTAAATTGACATGACACTCGCAATGTTAATTTCATATGACCCTCGATACGGTAAAGCAGGTGACACTCGCAATGCTAAATACATATGACCCTCGAAACGATAAAGCAGGTGACACTCGCAATGCTAAAATACATATGACATAAGCTATAGTTTACATTATGGGTGCTGCAGGTTTAGGTAATGTTAAATCCGCATCGTCCTCAGAAAAGTGCAATGCCGCCTACTCCACCTGTCATTTGCTTGGAGAACGGCCCTTGAAACCACCGGTGGTTTCAAGGGTCCCCGATTTAAATCATTCACCGAGCATTGCAGTGTTAGAAAGTTTCAAATATTTTCAATTATGGCTGATAACAATAAAAAAAGGAGGGCGGATTCTTTCGACGAGGACCAGGATCGGAAACGTCGTTGGCGAGAGCAAGACAATTTTGGTAGTGAGGGCAACACTACAACAACCGAATTAAATGATTCCGGGTTTTCCCAAAAAGACGTGCTGGATCCGGTTGAGGACACCTCAAACCAGTTGATTACTGACCTTATTGTATGTGTCAAACATTTTCAAGTTTTATCATCATTCCATTCAGTTTTAAGAAAAAATATGTTTAGGGGATAGACAAGCGAATAACTGCTGAGGATGTCTGCAAGCTATTCAAGGCTGGGTACGAAACAATCGAGTCATTTGTGACTACTTCCAAAAAGAATTTGTTCAGAGTTAAAGGGCTGAGTGTCGCCAAAATAAATCAATTACTGGTTAGTTTAACAAGCCATTTAGTAGATTGTTGTACTTGTAGTTCAAATAAGGTTTTACTGTAGGCGGCTGCTAATAACCTGACACCATCACTTGGGTTTACTACTGCTACGGAATTCCACAAAAAAAGGTTGCAAAACAGACTAATCACTACTGGATCAGCAGCCCTTGATAAGCTGATTGGTGGAGGAGTTGAATATGGAACAATTACTGAAATCTTTGGTGAATCTGGATCTGGGAAAAGTCAAATTTGTCATACGCTCGCGGTGACGTGCCAAGTAATGCATTTAATAGGTTTTCAAACTATATTGAAATGATATGCTTGTTTTGTTAGCTTCCAGTTGAGCAAGGAGGGGCCGCTTCTAAATGTTTCTATATGTATACCGAGTCTGGATTCCGATCGGAAGTGCTAGTATCAATTGCTCGACGTTTTAACATGGACAAACAAACTGCTCTCGAAAATATTTTTCAAAGCAAAGTTCAAAATACGGACCAACAAACGAAGCTTTTGGCAGATGTGCTCGTCAAATCAATAGAGTCAAACGAAAGGTGAAAAAATTTAAGATTTTTAACATTACATAAGCCTGCTTGAGTTCTGCAAAATACTGTAATAGCTTCAATACAAGCTCTAATATAGCTTTAATAAATTTCAATACTCAATACAGAATTGGACTACTTGTAGTCGACAGTGCTACTTCCCTATACCGCTCGGATTACAGTTCTCCAAAAGAAATTTTTTCTCGTCAGGTTCATTTGGGTGGATTCATGAGGACCCTACTAAGACTAACCAATGATGTGAGCTTAATAGGATTATCTCCTCCTTGAAATAACCGGTTATTTCAAGGGGATCTATCATATTCTTGTTGCCATAAGGAGAATTTTAATCAGTTTAATCTTTATAGTTTGGAATGGCTGTGGTGATTACCAACCAAATGGTCGCGGATCTCGACGGAACAAATGCCTATGGAAGTGATGGCATACCAGCTGGAGGAAACATTCTAGCCCATGCAACTTCAACAAGAATCGGATTCAGAAAACGTACTGACGGGAAAAGAATTGCAAGGCTATATAAATCGGATCACCTTCCGGAAAGTGAAGCATTTTTTGTTATCAAAGAGGATGGTATTGACGATGTCCAGGACTAAATACTTTTGTTTTAAATACATTTTATGAACATTTTATTGTAACAGAGAGTCCGTAATAAAGAAAGGAACCATCGTTTGGCCGGATACAAACAAATGCCCTGTACATGCATACACGACAGACGAATACCACTCACAAAGTACACAAAGAGTATGCAAATGAGGGAAACGACGCATCGACTCGGGATTTTTATTTTTAGCCCTTGAGGGCACGCCGACCATTGAACGAGTTTTAACATGAACTTTGCCTCCAAATTCACGTCCCATTGTTGTGCGTCTACAAATACAAGCAGTTTAGATTTCCTTCCACTCCCGTAATGGGTGAGATTAATTCTATCGACGAAACGGATCCGGATTTATTTGGACAACAATTTGCGGATGAAAACTTGCCGCCTAAACAGCAACTACTCGCGATCGAACAGTTACCATTGGACGACATGGACGACAGCTTGGTCAAAACAAAGTACACATTTTTAAACAAAATTGGGTTTGGAGGCTTTGGTGTGGTTTGGAAATGCAAAGAAAAATATTTGGACGGAGACTTCGTGGCTGTCAAATGCCTGGAAAGGTAATGTTGTCAAAGTTTTTGGTTAAATATTAGCAAGAATTACCATTAAAGCATTAACTGCAGAGATGACGAGGGAGAGCGTACGTACAAGCAAGAAACTTCCAGTTTACAACTCCTAGACCACAGAAACATTATATTAATGCTGGATTTTATTCAAACACGGTCAATGTTCTACATTGTACTAGAGCTTGAACATACAAACCTTCTGGAGTAAGCCTAATCAAATCTGCCATATTTGAAAACTCCGGAGTTTTCAAATATGGCAGATTCCTGACTCTTCTCCTCCAGATTCATCCGCCGACACCAAAAACTGACAGAGAGTCAATCGAGACCTATACTCAAACAGATTTTATTGGCCATTTCATACTGCCACGGCAAAGACATACTACACTTGGACGTGAAGCCATCAAATGTACTAATGAGCAACGACTGCCGTGTCAAGTTGGCGGACTTTGGACTGTCTCAAAAATTCCCTTCTACTCTTGGCGAACTGGAAGAGGTAAACCTTTATACACTGTGCAAAATATTCCAATACTTTAAATGTTACTCAACAGGTCGTTACTTTGAATTATCGTCCTCCTGAGCTCCTGATGGGATCAACCGTATTAACAAAAGCAATTGATATGTGGAGCGTTGGATGTACGCTAGCCGAAATGGTAAATTGGCACATGTTTTTTTTTTAAATTTTGTTTGCAATGAGTTATTTTAGGTTGCTGGAACTGGTTTTTAGTGTTGCGGGAAATGTGTATTCAAAAGCGCCTGGAGGATTTCCGTTCTGTTTGAGATATTTAAGTTTATGGGAACACCAACCGAGGGAACATGGCCAGGATTTCAGGATCTTCTTTTTTTTAAACAAGAATTTCCAAAGTTTAAAGTGGCAGAAAATCCAAGGGCTGCACTTCAGGAACAAACTCGTCTACTTCAAGTGAGAAATTGCTGTGTTGAAATTATTCTGAATGAGTATTTGTTTAAAAATGACTGTTTTATTCAGAGTCTACTAACTCCTTGCCCCGACCAACGCATCACTGCAGACGAAGCTCTGCTTCATCCGTTTTTTGCACAGGTAGTTCGTATTCCATTAATGTTGCTAAAATTCTTTGGCTTAATATGTATTACATCTATACGCTTGAATTGCAGGACACATAGACCGACGACGATGGAGATTTATTGGAAGACTGACTGTGGCTATCGCGAATAAAAGAGATATTTTATAACATGAATTCCAAATCGCTCCTAATATTTTTGTTTCCCTGCATTCAGTTATGAAGTCCTCAAATGTTTGAAATATACAGCTAACGAGTCAAAGGCAATTGTTTAGAATTTTTTCGCTGGCAGGTCTAGGTAATGTTAATAAGCGCTAATTTCATATGACACTCAAAACGATAAAGCAGGTGACACTCGCAATGTTAATTTCATATGAAACGATAAAGCAGGTGACACTCGCAATGCTAAATACATGACATAAGCTATTGTTTATATTAGGGGTGCTGCAGGTTTAGGTAATGTTAAATCTACCAAATCCTCACCAAAGTATAATGCTTGCTGCCCTAACTTCCATTCGTCTTTAGAACGACCATTGAAACAACCGGTTGTTTCAAAGGGCCCCCCCCCCCTCGACTATTAATAGTGTTATTAGTTTTACGAATTTAGTTATGGCTGACAAAAAGCAAAGGGCGGACGACCTTGACAACGACCTGGGTGCAATGTGTAATGCAAATAAATAGCACAACTCCTCAACATTTCAGTTTTCAAGGTTTTTGTTTATATCGAACTAATGAGGAGATACTGAATATAAAATACAGAATAAAAGCACAAATAGCACTAAACTATCGAAAATAATGTAACTTCGCTAAGTAAACAAATTTAAATAATAACAAAGGTTTCCCTTTTTATTTAATATATAACGTTAAACTGTTATAAAAACAGGTAATACAAAATTACAGTACTTTCTAGCACTATAAAACTATCGAAGCTAAAGTTCATTACGACTGCCAAAGTTAACAATTAAAACTAAAAATTGAGGTTGCCCCTTTTAAATATTATAAATTTCTCTCAACTTCATAAAATTAAAAGATATAATATATATCGAACTAGTACTCACTTGGATCCAAGATCCGTGTTTTTTTGGCGAAGCGTAGGTGTGGCTGGACGTACTTCATCTCTTTTATATCGTCATCCTCTTTTAGCAGTCGGTAGAAAGGTTCTCCGAATGCAAAATCATCCATCCTGCACTCTTCCGTGTTTTTTTGGCGAAGCGTAGGTGTGGCTGGACGTACTTCATCTCTTTTATATCGTCATCCTCTTTTAGCAGTCGGTAGAAAGGTTCTCCGAATGCAAAGTCTTCCATTCTACAGTCGTCCTCATCAACTTCGTTCCCGAAACTTGTCAAGGTCCTTAAGGATGGATTCATCCGTCATGACGAGTGGAATCTTGAAGGAACCCAACATTAGTGCAGCCATTTTCTGCTTTTGTGTCATATTCGGTGTTTCTACACGTTGGTTTAGTGACGTCCATAACATACGGTTGGGTTGCTCGGCCACCCTTTCGTAGGAATGTAGAAGCATCTAATCAGAAAATATTGGGGCAAAAGTCAACAAAATCCGCAAACAAATAGACGTATCCCTTCCAAAACTGGTACTGAAAACTCCGGAGTTTTCAGTACTAGTTTTAAAAGGGTTGCAACATGTTCAACAAGATGTATTACCTGATATTGAGCCTCAACTATTTTTGCCTGATCATGGCACGTCATCCCTTCCTCATTCTTAAAAATTAGGCGGCGGATAAAGAATGCACATTTGTTGCTACCTGGTTGTAGTACTAGTTTTAAAAGGGTTGCAACATGTTCAACAAGATATATTACCTGATATTGAGCCTCAACTATTTTTGCCTGATCATGGCACGTCATCCCTTCCTCATTCTTAAAAATTAGGCGGCGGATAAAGAATGCACATTTGTTGCTACCTGGTTGCATAGCCTTCATAATAGCGGAGTTGTGGCATCGTGTTTCGTCTGTGTGATAGTGCGAAGGCCTCCCATTGACGCTTATCCCAACGTAAATTTGAGCGGTTGCTGAGGAATTGTGTTCATATTTTTTAAGCCAATTGTAAAGCCCTAACTCCTTTGCTTCGTCCGAAACGACGGCCACAAGATAGACTCCATGCTTTTTCCTGTTGTTTACATACTCATCTCTCTTCCTCATAGCATCAACCACTTCGTTAACATCTGGGTTTTTTGTTCATATCTTTAAGATGAAATGCTTTTATTCCATGTCGTTTGATTGCATTCTGTTTCCTGCAAATTAGACACCCAATTTTACTAATTTTAACAGAATACCATAATAACAATAGAAATAATTTTAATTAATACTTACTCTGTAGCAGTTTGCGGGTGGTAGCCACGCATGTGGTTATCAAGGCTAACCTTTATCTTGAATTGGTTGCCGCACACCCAGCACAACCATGTGCGGTTGCTTTTTACTTGTTTCTTTCTGAGCGCTTTACAACAGTTAGTGTTCCTCAAACGATGACCCTCGTCCTGAAAATAGAGTCTTGATTGTTCTCTATCTTTTTGACGATGTATCTCTTTCTTTGCGCTATGATTTCTATAATAATGTTTTTCTATGGAACTGCAGCTGTTAGTGGCATGACCACAATACTTGCAAACGTACTTGCGACTGAGATCTGTTGTAGATTTTCTGCAGTTAAAGTGGGGAAAGTCTTCTTTGTGATTGGAGCAGTAATGCATGTACATTTTGAGGCGGTCTTGATCCGTGTAGGTGCATTTCTTGCAGCTGTACGTTAGTGTGTCCGGGTCCATTGTGCTATAAAACAAATTAGCTCTTTTTCTTTCTCTGCTCTCAACCTTCTGCATATTGTGTCGAGCTATCCAGTGACATCTTAACCCGCCGGTAGTTGTATAACTTTTTTCACACTCATCACAAACGTAGAGGCCATTCTTGTGTGCTTTCAGGAACTTGCTTCGACTCGAAGTATTCACGTGTTTGTCTTGCATGTGTCGATACATTGCACGTTTAGATTTTGACTTGTAGCCGTCTCCTTTGTCACACACGTAAAATTTTTCCAAATTCAATAATCTATCGACATAAATGCCGCCCACCTTAGCCACCTTTTTCTTGTGTACTGTTTTGATGTGTTTTCGTAGTCCTCGAGGAGAACTAACCTTGCGTCCACATAAATCACACACGTATTTGTCAACACCATCCACCGTTTCTTTCAGATAGTCACTTCTAATGTAATCGACGCCCTTCAGAGTGAAGTACTTACTATTCAGCGGTCGCCATGGTCGGGCTGGACAACAATTGCTAAAAAAACCGGTTTTTTTAGCAATTGATGAGTACGGGTGAACTGCTTTGGCCCATGGGTGCTCTACAACTGAAGGGGCTCTGGCCGTGCGTGCGAGACAAGGCGTGGTTGTGATTTTCCAGAAATACAAGGCATGTGTGGCAGGTTTAGGTAATGTTATTCCGACATGTTCGTAATGTTGTGTGGATTTTTATACCTGTCCTACGCAAGCCCTTCGAGAAGCGCACGAGAATCGTCGGGTCTACGTTCTCCTTACACAAAATACTCTTGTAATTGCGTCATATCCGTTTCAAGTGCACTAGCGTGTGTATCACTGTGCCCTGCAGTTCATATAACCAGGCAACCTTACCTAACAAGGGCAATCATTTAGCCCACAATACAATTACCACTTCACATATCAGTTGTGGCAATTGAAATCACCGGTGATTTCAATTGCCAGTTCTCCACGAGTCAACGAGCCAGCATTATGGCGGACGCGGAATTGGAAACAAGAAGAAAATCGAGAAAACGGTTGGCGGACACCTCTTTACAAGAAATTGAATCAAAACAACGAGTACGTGATACATTTGGAGTGTACTTGGTGGTGATTGTCGACAAAGAAGCAGAAATTGATGGATTGTACGAGTTTCTAAGGAAAAATGAAACTAATACAAACAAAACAGCGTTATACTATGTGGGGATCTCTAAGGATGGAAGGCCAAGTCTGTACCACACGGATCCAACAATTTGTCATAACTCGTCGATTATGCGCGTCCTATCAAGTGGTGACAAGGTGGCATATTTAGCAAGATCAATAATTTTTCATGGTGATGAAAACAAGGCAGCTTTTGAAAAAGCCCGATGTACGGAGCAAGAGTTCTTGGTAAGCCAAAAAAATTATTGATTCTGGTCGGAATAACTTATTTATGCAATTGTCTTTACACTACTGTTATTGCCTGTTGTTTCTTTGTTGCAGTTGATCGCAGAGTCGTCAAAGCTTTGTCCTGCAACTCCAAATGCCATGCGTTGGAACAATATAAACTGCAAGTTAGCTACAGGGTTATTGAATGATAATCAAAGGAAGGTGGCCGTTCAAGTCGGAAAAGAAAAATTGCCTCCAATAACAACAAACATGAATCTTTTGGAAAGGCTTCCGAATACCGTTAACAAAACAACTTATGCAAAGTTTTGCAAACTCCTGACAGCTGGTGATATCTTTGGACAAGTACCTTTCGTCCAAAATAATTTCCGTTTTCCCAAACGCTTAAGTTGTTTGCATTGATCAGAACTTAAATCACCGGTGATTTAAGTTTTCAGCTGTTAAGGACCAAAGAAAAAATTAAAATCCACTTGTAATCACCAAATAATATTTCCCATTATTTGATTTTTGATTTGATTTATCATTTTTGTGTTATGCCACCGCGTTCAGATGCACAAGGCACAAATAGATCGACTAACAATGGCGACACTAAGCAAACAACCAATCCTAAGTATAAGCCAATTAAATACCTTGCATTGAATCCACTGAAAATGACCAGGTCAAACTTCTCATTTAGTACACTTTCAATTTGTGGAAGTTTGAGGAATTGTTTCCCGTATTTCTGTAAGTAAATGAATTAATTAGTATGCTAGTTACATATGTCATTTATGCATAATGTAAAGTAGGATTATCAGTTACCTCAAAAACCGGCATCAGTGTAATAAATGGATTCATAGCAATTTTCTGCTCTTTCATTTCAAAAAAGTTGAACTCCTCAAACATTTCGTCGAAAGGAACACCCATTATCTCACGGATATTTTTGTGCTCTGGTCCACTGGATTTGATAGGTGACACGATCGTGACTTGATGACCACGATTGGCCAAAGCAGAGAGAAGGGGTTCGTACACATTTTTGTGACTTTTGCTGGACATCATGGAAATGGATAGGATCCTTGAGCAGGAGGCGAATTCCGAACTTAATAAAATTACACCAACCAAAGTTAAAGCAATTAACTTATGCATGATTCCTATAGTTAATTCTGTGAAATTCGTGATGAAAAAAATGCGTGAAATAAAGTTTTGGTTGCCGGTAAGAGGAACTGTAATGAGCAATGAGTGAACCCATCCAAGGACTGACAGTCAATTTAATAACACTTTGAGACCATTACATGTCGAGGCCTCGAGGCGTGACCTTCGTATCTTCAAATTTATAAGTGCACACAAAAGATGTGATAACGAGTACAGCCGCGCTGCCACTTGACTTGCCTCCTGACTGCACTATATGCACTAGACAAACTGTTTTCCTTTTTCTAAATTACTTGGATGTCATTTGAAATTTGGATTTTGTCTCACAAAAATAGCAGTTTTTTTGTAAATTTCTGATAAATAGTATCCAAAAATTTGAAGTCTTAAGAACCATTCATTTACAAACATAATTTCATTGGGCATGAGTTTTGGAAAAGAAATATTTGAATGGATAATTACAAAGCGCTAAAAATAAAATAAAATGGCTGTTGGACATGGACATGCAAATACAAACCTTGTTCTGTTTTGGTCATGTGTTATCATGCACCCTTTTCTGAAGCACTTTTATCTTGTTTTTCTTGTTAGAATTATTGTAAACAGCTAAAGTACTGTTATCGTAAGGGAGGTACAGTTAAAAACATCACGAGTTCTTTCAATCCTTCTGTTCTGTGGTAAATCAGTATAAGAGCTTCGACAGGTGTCCAGGATTATATATCCAATTGTTAGTAAGACTAGAGGTACGACAACATTAACGCGGTTACTTTTTAATATTAAAAGTTCCAAAAACGCAGCACCAACTAATTCATAATTCAAATAAATTGTATACCGCAGTACACCGCGTTCGCGGGCCAAACTCAAAGTCATGTTTTTTATTGTTAGGGCTGACGATATTGAATTCGACATGTGCGGAATTGAGTCTACTGTATAATTAGTGCAGATTTTAATCAGATTTCTGTCTTCTGCTGACCGGCTTATTGCTGGATACATTAGTCGTGCTAGATTTGCATATCTTCCGGAGGATGAATTTAAAAGCTACAAAAATAATGTATAACGCTG